>PITA01009584.1:0-76726 GCA_004023965.1 Spilogale gracilis | reverse complement strand
GAAGATGAACACATCAAAAAATGGGCAAGAGACATGAAGAGGCACTTCTCCGTAGAAGATATACAAACGGCCAACAGACACATGAAAAAATGTTCAGCGTCACTAGCTATCAGGGAAATTCAAATCAAAACCACTCTAAGATACCACCTTACACCAGTCAGAATGGCCAAAATTAACAAGACAGAAAACAAGTGTTGGACAGGCTGCGGAGAAAGGGGAACTTTCTTACACTGTTGGTGGGAATGCAAGCTGGTGCAGCTGCTTTGGAAAACAGTGTGGAGATTCCTTAAAAAATTAAAGATAGAGCTACCCTATGACCCTGCAATTGCACTACTGGGCATTTACACCAAAGATACGGATGTAGTGAAAAGAAGGGCCACGTGCACCCCAATGTTCATCGCAGCAATGGCCACAATCGCCAAACTGTGGAAAGAGCCAAGGTGCCCATCAACAGATGAATGGATAAAGAAGATGTGGTACATATATACAATGGAATACTATGCCTCTGTCAGAAAGGATGAATATCCAACTTTTTTTGTAGCAACATGGACTGGACTGGAAGAGATTATGCTGAGTGAAATAAGCCAAGAAGAGAAAGTCAAGTATCACATGGTTTCACTTACTTGCGGTGCATGAGGGGCAAACTGGAGGACAGTGGGAGAAGGAAAGCAAATGGGAACTAGGGTAATCTAGGGAGGGAAACGAAACACCAGAGACTTTGGACACAGAAACAAACTGAGGGACTTGGAGGGAGGTGGGTGGAGGGATGGGAGAGCCTGGTGGTGGATACTGGGGACACCTAAAGCGTGGAGCACTGGGTGTGGGGAATGGAGAATGAATCTTGAAACACTGGAAAAAAAAAAAAACTTTAGTAACAATAAAAAAAATAAAACAAAATAAAAAAAAATGAAATGAAAAAAAAATTTGAGAAAACACGGTCCTAATACAAGAGTCAAACCTGTATGTGAAAAGTGGATTATAAATGATGTGGTTTTGGAATATAAGTGAGATTTGGTGGGGTGGGGTTCTGAGCCGATCACCTAGATAGACTTCTTGAGCTGTGTTTGGTGCAAAAAAGGTGGTTTCTTACAGCAGAAAGGACCTAACAGCAGAGCGGGGTTTGTGAGGAGTAACTGACTATATACCTCCAGGCTGGAGGGGGGGGAAGGTTTTCAAAAGAACTTTCATATGCTAAAGAAGAACTGCAAGATGCCCTGAGGCCTTGCCATTTTCAAGTTAAGCTTGTTTTCCCCCCTAGTAAAGTAGTAGCATTAAGATAGTTTGGGAACTTCCTGGAAGAAGGTCACACACATCCCACCCAGGAGTTGGGGGGCTGGGAGGTTGTAGGGTGTCAGCTTATGCCTTGTCTTCAGCTAGCCTTCTGCTCCCTCATCATAAAGAAAAGAGGGGGCCAAAAGACACTAGGAAGAAACCAATGCAAGGCACATCCTTAAGCATCCGCCTTCGCCTCAGGTCAGGATCCTGGAGTCCTGGGATGGAGCCCCGCATCCGGCTCCCCAGTCAGTGGGAAGCCTGCTTCTCCCTCTCTCACTTCCCCAGCTTGTGTTCCCTCTCTAGCTGTGTTTCTCTCTGTCAAATAAATAATAAAATCTTAAAAAAAAAAAAAAAAAAAAGGAAGGAAAGAAACCAATGCAAGCCGAAGATGAGAATGGTGGTGGTGATCACAGACATGGAAAAAACATTTTTCAGATTCCTTAAAGACATAAAACTGAAGACACTTCCAGATAGAGCTGGTATTTATAAGGGAAAGGGGATAGGATGAAAGGAAAGGGCAAACCAAAAATGACACCCACATCCTTGGCTGCTGGTAACATCTGAGACAGAAAGGGAGCAAGGGAGAAAACAGGTGACAAAATCAAGAGTTCCGTTTTAGGTGTATTAAGTTTGAGATGCTTTTTAGATCTCCAAGTGGGGCTATCAAGAAAAAACAGTTGATAAACAATGGGGCGCCTGGGTGGCTCAGTTGGTTAAGCAACTGCCTTTAGCTCAGGTCATGATCCCCGAGACCCGGGATCAAGCCCCGCACTGGGCTCCCTGCTAGGTGGGAAGCCTGCTTTTCCCTCTCTCACTCCCCCTGCTTGTGTTCCCTCCCGTGCTGTTTCGCTCTGTCAAATAAATAAATAAAATCTAAAAAAAAAAAAAAAAAAAAAACAGTTGATACACAAGCCTGGGGTGCAGGAGGAAAGTGACAGCTGGGGACCTCAGTCAAACTGAGTCATTAGTTCCAGTTAATATTCAAATCTCTAGGGCTGGATAAGATACCATGGGGAGAGAACAGAAGGAAAGGGAATAGAAATATATATTTGTATTATAATATGTAAATATATATTGTAATTTAATATATAAATATATATTTAATATATAAATATAAAATAACTGTATCTCATGGAATAAGGCTAAGTACTAGTCCATAAAATTTTTATTTCAGAGACAAAAAGATAATAGCTAGATCAATAAATGTATAAATAAGATAACTATATTTAATTTGTGTACTTATGAATGTACTGGGAATAATGTAAATGTATTTCCTATCAAAGACTGTGATCCATAAACGTTTATTAAGAAATTCTAGTTGGGGGCACCTGAGTGGCTCAGTAGGTTAAGCCTCGGACTCGTTGTTTTGGCTCAGGTCATGATCTCAGGATCTCGGGATGGAGCCGCATGTTGGGCTCCATGCTCGGTGGTGTCTGCTGCTCTCCCTCTCCATCTGCCCCTCCCCTCTCACCTTCTCTCTCCCTCTCTCTCAAATAATTAAATTTTAAAATAAATAAATTAATTAATTAATTAATTCTAAGGGATGAGAAGCCAGGAAAAGATAAACAATTAGGCACTATGGGACTAAGGTTTTATTAGACAGTAATAAATGACCTCTTCCTAACAATAGCTAACCCCCTCAAGGTCCTGGAAACCAACCCTGCTTTCAAAATTCCTTAGAGACTCATGCTATCCCTAACCCCCTCCCAACTTGAAAGTATATAATGCACCACTCCTCATGACCCCAGGGCAGTTCTTTCTGCCCACGGGTCCTATCCCCATGCTTTAGTAAAATCACCTTTTTGCACCAAAGATGTCTCAAGAATTTTTTCTTGGCTGCTGGCTTCAAACCCTAACGTCTTTCCTACATCAGGATCTTGTATACTACAAAAATATAATGGACAAAAGCCAAGAGAAATACTTCATAGAAGGAATGCTCACCTGTATAGAAAGAGTATGAGAGATTAAATACCATTAGGACTAAGTGACTATGGACCTGGTAATATGGAGGCCATTTGTTACTGATCTTGACAAGCGCCACTTCAGTGAATGGTGAAAGTGGAAAACATTTTAGCATGGATGAGAGGCAAGAAGTACACACAATATATACACACACAAGAAAGAAAACCTCCCGAGGAACCTGCAATTTTGAAGTGGGCACTGACTGTGTGAAAGAGCCAGTCAGTTCTACAATAAAGCAGGTGACGAGTTTCTCGGGGCAGGCCTGTGTCGCAGGTTTCTAATCTCCAACCTGACTATATTTGGATAGGGTCTTTAGAGAACTGATTAAAGTTAAAGGAATTCATAAGGGTGAGGCTCTAATCCAGCACAACTGGCACTCTTTTTAGAAAAGATAAGGGCACAGGCACACACAGAGGAAAGACCTCCGGAGGAAACGGGAAGAAGACCGCCATCCTCAAGCCAAGGAGAGAGGCCTCAGAAGAAATCAACCCTGCTGACACCTTGATCTTGGACTTCTAGCCTCCAGAACTGTGGGGACATCCATTTCTGTCGTTTAATGTCTGTGGTGTTTTGCTATGACATCCTTGCAAACTAATACAATGCCCGAACTTCTCCAGTCTCAAGTCTAGGTGGATCCTTGCCTCCACTCCCCAAGTCCCAGGTCCATCCTAGTCAAACATGAAACTACTCTACCATTAGCTCTCCCAACAAAACAGTGCTTGAGTTATTTTCTTCATAAAGCTATTCGTTCTGGACCATTCCAATCAAAATAAGATGTTCTTTTACTTACCACACCTCACCTTTCATTCCACAGTATTTGCTGCAACCAAAGGCAAGGCGTTTTTAAGAAAAATGAGTAAAATCAAAGTTAACAGCTACTGGAAACAGAGAACAAAAAAGATGTAAGCAGCAACTGGGAATTTTGATGCCACAAAGACAAATTTGGCAAATATTCTATACAAGGTTTTGTCCTGACTACATGCCCACACACATCCCCACCTCCAAGAAGTTCGCATCATCTGGTTTTCCTTACTTCCAGCACCTTAGGTATCTACAATTAGCCCCAAATCGTGCCGTCACAATCAGGAAACGGGAGAAAGACTTTGAATTGTTTTATCAGAAATGAAAGGCTGTTAATTCTGGTTCCTTCCCAGGGCAAGAAAATAAAAAATACACAAAAAAGTATATAAATACAAATATTTATCTGCATATGCGTAAGTCCACACATATCTTCTCCAAACACAGCTGATACTGAGCAGTTAGAACATTAACCATGAAATGAGTAAGCCTTATAGTATTTATTTTTGACAAAGTATTGCATCGAAGGCTGAACTAGCCTTCAATATATTGGAATTATGGATAATGAAACTCACTGACACCGGGTTCTCAATACTTCCCAAATTTTCACAATCGCTCAGCCACTTTGCTAAGGGGCTCGTGGTTATCAGTTTCTGTACATGAAGAAATCAAGATCTAAAATTGTGCTAATATTACCCTAAGAATAGTCTTACATCCTCCCATCCCGAGAAAGAAAAAACACCACAGCAAACAAAATAGCACCATTATTACAAAACTGAGAGGTTACCTGACCCTGGAAGTTTATTACAGCCGGTGTTTCTTAAGTTCTGCATAGCCTCAACATTTCTGTCTGGCATTCAGTTTAAGCCTGAACTCGAAGTAAACAATTTCCCGAGTGATTCATACCCAACTCTGTCCCTACCCCTGAGTAAATGAAGGATGGGAAACCTGTCATTATCATTAGGGTCAGAACCTCTGAAAAAGGAAAAGGAGTAACCAATCACTTCACCTTCGAATACAGGCCAAGGTTAAAATCTGGGCAGGCAGTGGTAAGAATGGCAATCAAGAGCAGACGCCGCCCGTGAAGCCGTCTCCGGTTTAACCCCGAGTCAGGATGCCCAGCCCTGGATCCCGCTCCTTCCCCCTCCAGGTTGCCGCCGGGCCTCTCCCGGGGCAGGGCACGTCTCCCCTGACTTAGTCCTCAGAGCCAGGTGGACAGCGGACGATTTTAAGACACTTGTCCACCCACGCCATTAAAACGAAAAACAAAAAACACAAGAGAGCACCCCGAGTCGCGCCGGCGTGTGTACTGCCAGTGGAAGTGCCCCGCGGCAGATGCCCCACTCACCGCACACCATCAGCAGCAGCACGAACAGCAGCGTGGCCACGAACACCACCAGGGTCAGCCCGATGTTCTGCCACATCTTGGGGGAAGGACGGCTGTCGGCGCCTGGCTGCCGAGCGGCGGGCGCGGGCGGGCGGGTGGTGCGTGCTGGGATTCAGCGGAGAGCGCCGGGGCCGCAAGGGCTGCGGGAGACCCTCGGCAGCGCCCCCAGGGGGCGGGGCGGGGCGGCGCGGGGGCGGCCCGCCCCACGGGCCCTCTTTAGCTCCCCCGCCCGCCGAGCGCGCTGCCAGGCGCGAGCAAGGCGCGAGCAAGTCGCCCCTACCCCCTCATCGCTCCGGGAAGCCGGGGACGCGAAGCCCAGAGACCCCGGCGACAGCCGGATGTGCTTCCATGGCGGACGCCGCGCGCCCGTGGACGGGAGAGAGGGCGAACACAAGGACGTGCGGCGGCCACACGGCCCTCGTTGCCGTCCGCCCGGAGGGATGAGGATGGGCTGCGGTGGGGAGGGGTCCCTCAACCCGAAGAGACAGCGGCTAACGTCTCTGGCCGTAGCCGCCGCAGCTTCTCGACCCCACTCCCCTCCCCCTGCAGTAGCTCAGCACCGAGCACGCCCACCGCTCGCCTCCTCCGCGGCGCGAGGCCGGCTGGGAGATGGAGTGCAGAGCCCAACGGAAGTGGTTGGAAGCCGCCGCACAGGAACTACAACTCCCACAATGCACCGCCAACTTGGACGCTTTGCTTCTCCCTCCCTCTGCCTTTGGTTTTTCTGGAGCCGCAACCTCTGTCTACCGACTGCGGTTAGATGTTTTCGGAACCCGCGTAACTGGTTGTCTGTGCTGCGTTGTGCGAAAGCGCCAGAGTGATTGCAACCATTATCCCACACATGAAATCGTTTTGTTTCACAATCGACGAAGCACGAAGAGGGAAAACAGGGGAGGCAGCTTGCCTGGAAAACTGGTTGCATGTGAACCTAGCGTTATTGCTGGGAGTACACGTTAGATACTTGGGCTTTTGAGGAAATACTCACGTCCGTGCCAAACAGGCGAGCCAGAGGCACGGAATCTCCCTTTTCCTCCTGTAACAGATGTTGGTCTGTGTTTTCATGAGTAATATATTTCAGAAATGGTCCGCGAGGTACTTAAGTATATCTGCTTAGCCCTTAATTCACCTGAGTTGTAAATTTAATTCAGGGACTTCTTGAAACCAAGCGACACATGACCCAGAACTGAAGATTTTGCCTCACTGGCTCGAACAAATCACTGTGAAACGACAATTTCAGTACTCTCAAGTACTCTATCTCTACCTGCAATCAAAACTCTTCAATTCCGCCAGATTATATTCCTTCGTTGAAGATGTTCCCCAAGAAGAGAGGATGTGTAACCCACTTTTAGAAGGTACCTTAGTAGCCTTCCCGTTCTCCTATGTCTCCGTTGCTTCCTGCTGTACCTTTCTTCTACAAATCCCTTTCCTCTGCTCCGTCTCCAAAAACAAGCCAACAAATCCTGAGCAGAAATCTCTTGATTTAACAAATATATCTTGGCCATTACCCAGCTGCCCCACTGTAAATTGTATTCCCTAAGCCGCAGTATTATGAATAAATACTGCATATGAAAATACATTAAGGGATAATGACTGCAGAAGATTTAATACAGAGTTCCTATGAAGAGAATGAATCTAATGCAGTTATCAAAAAAATCGATTCTATTGCATAAATAAAACACATTTTATTAAAGTCCAATTGAATAGTTGGAAATAACACAAGAGTGGAAGAATTTATTTTAAAGCTTTTCATCTTCCCTTCCATTCCCATGTATTGTATAGTAATAGATGCCAGACACTGTTTTAAGTGCTAGGGATACAGCAGTGAATGAGGCAAAGGTGTTTATACTCAAGATGCTTATACTGGAAGATATATTAAGTATAAATAGGGAAATCTCCAACCACTAATTCCTATAATGAAAACAAGCAGGACAGTGTGATAAAGAAAGGGGTGTTATTTTAGATTGGGGGGGAGGTCAGAGAAGGCCTATCTGAGTAAGTGACATTTAATCTGAGACCTGAAGGATCCAGCCATGGAAATACCTAGAGAAGGAGGATACTAGGTAGCAAGAGCAGCTAGAGCAAAAGGCACAAGGAGCAAACAAACAGCTATTCTTTAGTCCTTGGTAGTATTTCTCAACATTTCAAATCACCTAGAGAGATTTAAAAACTACAAATGGCCAGAGCAGATGACTCAGAATCTCTAGCGGTCTGTCCCAAGCACAGTACTGTTTCAAAAGCTCCCAGGTGGTCCTACTGTGCACTCGTGGTTAACCACTGTTCTTACGTCGTTGAATGGTCTCTGGACCAGCAGCATTAGCATCATCTGGGAACTTGTTGGAAATGCAGTTCTCAGGACCTACCCCAGACCTACCGAATCCAAAGCTCTGGGGTAATCTCAGGAAAAAGAAAAAGAAAAGAAAAGGGAAAAAGTATATTGGATTAGGGTAGTAATCAATGGAGTAGCGTCAAGTGGAAAGATTTGGGATATATTCTGGAAAGAGAATCACATAAGAATTAGCTGATAGACGATATGTGAAAACAGGTGAGGAAAAAAAATAAAAAATGACTCCCAGGTTTGTAGCCTGAGCTTCTAGGGGAATAGCTGTGCCGTATCTTGAAATGGGGAAGACGATGCCAATCATCTCCTAGAATGCTTTATGAACTTCTCTCTTTACAAACGATCCTTAGCTGTCCAGGGAAAGAATGTGACTGTGGTCAAGTCCTACAACCAAGAACCAAACTCTTTTAACTCTAAAAAGTCCAAGGGCTTTTCCACTAAGCCATGCTGCCGTATGTCTCATCATTTGCTATATGAGCACAGATCATGTTTCCGAAATCTAAATTCTGTAAGGATTTTCAGGGATAAGGTCTTGAAGTTATTCTCAAGCTATGGTTATTTCTGGAGTCTACATACTGTTCTCATCCCTGTGTAAAATGCTTCACCTCCCTCCTTTCTGACCTCAAGCCTACAAATCCTTCAGTGTCTGTCCAATTTCCTCCTCAGTAAGAACTTCTGGCTTCCTATTCATTCGTCTGTCCAGCTCCTCTAAGCCAGTGGTTCCCAACCTTAACTGTACATGGGAAGCTTTAAAAACAGATTCTCAGGTTTCATGCCAGGCATATGAAAGCTGGGCAAGAGGATATAGAGGGTCTATAACTGTTTCATACCCTCTAGGTTTTGATGAACAGTCAGCATTGAGAAGCACTAGTGCAAACTATATTTAGAAATTAATTAGGTACCTATCGTATATTCCTTGGATTGTTTTATGTTGTTATTTAGTATTTCATGCATATATATATATATATATATATATACACATATTTCATGCATACACACATACACACACACACACACACATACATTCTGATTCTTAGAGGAGAGCATTTACTTCTCTCCTGGTCTTTCCTTCCATAAGCGAAGAAACTCAATTAATTGGTAATAATAGGTCTAGACTCTCTGTGCTCTTTTATTCTGTGTGTCCTTCCTTGGTCTGGGGAGGAGTGGCTTATCTAATTAGTACATTTAGGGAAAATAAAGTGGGTTTGCTGAGCTTGTCTCCTCCCACATTCCTCTAGGGTGAGAGCTGCCCTAAGCCTCCTGTCTGTGTAGGCTTTCAGTGTAGGAAGGGCTGCAGTAGCTCAGCATTGCCTCAACTTAGGGTTTAATTAGCAGGCCTGACTGGCTTTCACATTATTATATGTTCTCTGACCTAGTCTTTATTATTAACAAAGGTGACATTTGGCCTCCATATGTCTTACTCATTTTTTTAATTTCTCAATTGGGCAACATTATTCATGGTTCCCTTTTAGCAATCTCAGACTGCTTTTAAGATAATTAAGGGAAGGAGCCGTGCATTCAGCATTTATATGGTGTCACATAGTAGGTACTAGTCAGATATTGAGTGGTCCAAATATTTGATCTCTAAAGCCTGGCAATTGGCCTGAATTTGGGTCCTTTGATCTCTAAATACTAAGGGAAGAATCATGCTAAATGTGAGATGGATAGGAAGTAACTAAAACGAGATTCCTGCCTTCAAGAAAAATCCAGTCCTAAGATAAATGTTGAGCAAATACTTTCTTGTACCAGGCACTGTGTTTGCCGGTAGCAATACAAAATAAATCAAATATACTTCCTTACATCAAAGAACTCAGGGCGCCTGGGTAGTTCAGTGGGTTAAGCCTCTACCTTCAGCTCAGGTCATGATCTCAGGGTCCTGGGATCGAGGCCCACATCTCTGCTCAGCAGGGAGCCTGCTTCCTCCTCTCTCTCTGCCTGCTTGTGCTCTCTCTCTCTCTGTCAAATAAATAAATAAAAATCTTAAAAAAAAAAAAAAAAGAACTCAAACTGGCCCAGCCTTTTTCCACACTGACCCTTCTGCGCTTCATAAAAGCAATTGAATAAGTCATGATCAGTCCCTTAAAAAATAGAATAAAATAGAACAAATGGTATCATTGTGTATTTTAAGTACTAAGGCTAAGCGCTACTCATGAAAGTTGTTTTAGTCATCTGTGTGTGTGTATGTGTGTGTGTGTGAATTGAATTACAATGCAAAATATATTCTTACCGTAGGTTATAGTTTTTAAAAAGTTGAAGACCTAGCAACTAGCAGAGGAAGCCAAACATGTACATAAGTGACTATATTGACTATTATTTTAGCAAATACAGGAATTTTTCAGATGAGATCAAGGCTCAGGGAATCTAAAATTTGGGAGGAGGTATGGGTAGAGCTGACATTCAAACCAAGGTCAGTCTGATTTAAAAGAAAATTTTGTTTCCATTGGACCACAGGACTGAGGGTGACATCAAGCAAGTTCTTAGGAAAAGGAGGAGATACGGAAAGAGACATGAGCAAAGTTTTGAAATCATTATAATGCATTTTGTGAGGATATAGAGGGGTGGGGCGAGGTCCTTAAGCATCCACGGACAATATACAATTCCTTTCAGTTCTAAAGAACTTGCAGTGGGTGTACTATATGGTGGTTGAGAACTCCTGTTCTGTAATTAGACTCCAGATATGAAACCGGACTTGGCTGAATTAGTTCATCTCTCTAAAAGTTTAAACCACTACCACATTTGTAAGCATTTATAAAATAGGTTTAATAACAGTCCCTTCTTTGGAGGGTTGTTTTGAGAATTTAATGAGGTGCTATAAATAGCTTACTTAGTACAGTGTCCTGCACTTAGGAGGTCTTCAATAAATGTTAGCTGTTAATTTTAATAGCTTTATTTATTCTAATATAATGGAAGGAACTGGATTACAGAATTGGTTCCATTCAATTCATTTTTACTAACTTTGGAAAGCAGTCTGCTAGAGTTTCACCAGAGAAGCAGAACCACCATGTGCGGCGTGGAATAAGGGAATTACTCTAAGAATTAGGAGCAGTTGAGTGGACCGTCTATGCATGCAATTGTCTCCGTGTCTAGTGTTGATCCTGCAGTCGCTAGACTGGCAGATAAGAAGGGAAGTTGGATGTGAAAGAGGGCAAAGGGCAAACTAGGACCAACGAGCACAACTGTTACCCAGAAAGACTAACTAGAACCCATGTCTGCCTCTCCCTGCCTCCATCCTTGATTCCACAAGTGGTGGGGGGAGAAGCTGGAGGCCATCACTACAGAGTTGTACACGCTCTTGGTCCAGGAGTTGGAGAGAAGAGGACATTTGCTAGGAACTGCAGTGTCTTAGTGTCCAAGGACTGCCACACAAACTGGGAGGGGTCTCAAACCCTGGAAGGTATATTCTTTCTCACAGTTCTGGAGGCTGCCAGTCTGAAGCCGAGGTGCTGGTAAGGCCACACTCCTTCTGAAGGCTCTAGCGGAGAATGCTTTGCTTCTGGGGGTGGCTGGCCAGCCTGGGCTTTCCCCAGCTTGTAGCTGCATCACTGGAATCTCTGCTTGTCTTTCAACAAGGCTTTCTTCCTAAGTATCTGTCTCTCCTGTGGCTTCAGGTGGCTTTCTTATAAGGACACTAATTGAATGTAGGGCCTCATCTAGAAGGACCTCAAATAAATATAACTGATTACATTTGCAAAGACCATATTTATTTTTTTTTAAAGATTTTATTTATTTATTTGATAGAAAGAAACAGCTGGAGAGGGAACACAAGCAGGGGGAGTGAGAGAGGGAGAAGCAGGCTTCCCACTGAGCAGGGAGCCCAATGCGGGGGGGGTGGGGGGAGCTCGATCCTGAGACTCCGGGATCATGACCTGGGCTGAAGGCAGACGCTTAATGACTGAGCCACCCAGGAGCCCCAAGACCTTATTTCCAAATAAGGTCACATTCTGAGATTCCAGGAGGACTTGAATTTGAGGAGGGGAAAGGGACAACACCATTCAGCTCAGCGGCCAAGGAACTGGGTCTCGATGTTTCTCCGTGACAACAGGTGGGTCAGCAGCAGGTCAGAACCACTGTGCCTGGCACTTCCCACCAGCCATTAAAACATTTTTTAAAAATTGGCAGCTGCTTCATTTCTCCCTCCCAAATAGTGTCCAAAATGTCTCTGTTGTCTAACACTGATCCAGAGCCATACCGGAAAGGAAATTCTGGGAAATCCCAGCTTAGCTAAATTGGCATCGTACAGAGTTCCGACTCAGTAAGTCATTGAGGACCTTTTTTTTCTTTCTTTTTTTTTTTGGAACAGGGAAATAATGGAAATATTTTAAAAACATTGATCTGGGACACCTGGGTGGTTCCGTTGGTTAAGCATCTGCGTTTGGCTCGGTTCATGATCCCAGGATCGTGGGATTGAGTCCAGAATCAGGCTCCCTGCTCAGCAGGGGAGCCTGCTGCTCTCCCTGCTTGTGCAAAATCTCTTTCTCTGACAGACAAAGAAGTAAAATCTTTAAAAAAGAAAAAGAAAACTGATCAGAGGGCACCTGGGTGGTACAGTCAGTTAAACGTCTGACTCAGTTTGGGCTCAGGTCATGATCTCTGGTCAGCTCCGTGCTCAATAAGGAGAGGGTTTGAAGATTCCCTTTACCTTTCCACCCACTTGCTCTCTTGCTTTTCTCTCTCTCAAATAAATAAATAAATCTAAAAAAAAAAAAAAAAGCATTGATCTGGCAGCAGAGTGGAGGAAAGATTGGGGGTGAAGGGGATTGAAGATATTAAGAGATCATGGACATAATCTAGGATTCCCTAAACTCTTTTTGCCCGTGCTTTTGGTAATGATAGACGAGATAAATAGGGCCAACCCTCTGGCAGAATACAACTTAAAAATCTGAACTAAGAAAAACTCTAAATGTAAAAAAAAAAAAAAAACCAAAAACTAATAATTAAGAATAACCAGTTCAAGATCAGAGAAGAGATAGACTTGGAAATCCAGAATGTAGTGCTAGTATTTAGGGACTCCTTTACCAGAGGTGTAGCCAGAGGTCCTGAAGGGAATGCTGAGTAACCCTAGCCACCTCTGTGAGTGGGCAAAGCTGGAGTCCCCGGCTCAGGCTGCTCAAGACCATCAGGCCCAGAGGACTGAGACACCGGAGAGTCACACCACAGGAGTAAGGGGAGAAGGAAAAATAAACAGTCAGCCTGGGTCAGCTTTGCCTGATCTGACTGACCCAGAAAAGTTCAAATCCTGAAATGGGATTAAGGAAATCCCAAGGCCTGGCAGAAACAAATTAAGAAACTCAATATTCTTGGACTCAAATTATTTTTACAAATAACTTTTCAAACAGAACTTCCAGCACATACTCAAGCTATTTTCCCCCTTTTATGACTTGCCATTTTTAGTTTAAAAAATGTTAGCTTCCCTTTAATACACGTGTATTTGCTTCCAAAGATGAGAGAGATGAAATAAAGTATATAAGTGCTACACATTGTATGTCTTATGGTTAGAAAACATTTTAATATCATTGTTTCACTTTCTAGGGCTGCTGTAAGATAATACCACAAACTGGGTAGCTTGAGATGACAGAACTGTATTCTCTCACAGTTCTGGAAATCAGAACTGTCAAATCAACATGTTAGGTGGGCCATGCCCCCTCGGAAGCCTCTGGAGGAGAATCCTTCCTTGCCTCTTCCAGCCCCAGCTATGCGTTAGCTTGAGGCCACATAAATCTAATCTCTGCCAACTCTTTTTTTTTTTTTTTTTAAGATTTTATTTACTTATTTGACAGAGAGAAACACTGCTAGAGAGGGAACACAAGCAGAGGGACTGAGAGAGGGAGAAGCAAGCTTCCCGCGGAACAGGAATCCCGATGTGGGACTTGATCCCAGGTCTCCAGGATCATGACCTGGGCCAAAAGCAGTCACTTAACCAACTGAGCCACCCAGGCGCCCCTCTGCCAACTCTTCACAGTGTTGTTTTCCCTCGGAGCCTCTGACTTCTCTTGTAAATACTTGTCATTAATTTAACCAAAGTTTAGCTTCAACAACTCTATTTCCAAGTAAAATCACTGTGAGGTACTAGAGGTGAGGATTTCCAATGATCTGTTTGTGGGACACGATCAACCGTTAACAACCACAACACGGTCCTCATTGCTATAAAAAAATCTTTTAAAAACCATTAATGCTTTGAGATACAGCAGATCCATGATCTAAGTTCACTTTATCTTATACTTAATTTTAAGTTTGTCATAATTGTAAATGATACCTGAAAAAGATCCAGATATCCAAATGAAAGCCAAGCGTCTCGGCCTGACTTTCTGAATTGTGATACACGTTTGTCAGTCCCACTCACTTGGTATATAAATATTGCTGTAAATATTCAGTTAGCAGATTTCCATCTTCCCTTCGTTGTTCTTGAACATTCATTGGAAGATGTTACATTTTTATGATATCTACAAATAAGTTTAAAATCCATGAGGATTCTTTGTTTGGAAAATTTTGGACAAGTGAAAAAATTCTGGCTTCAAGTTTGTGTGTGACACAACTGTGTAGTTTTTTACAGTTAAGTCATAAATGTTTTCGAAATGTCCTCTCTGTAGCACGCATTTCGTTTAATGGTACGTACTTTCTCCTTTATTGAGATATCCCCTTTTCATGGGCTCCTGGGTGGCTCAGTGGGTTAAGCCTCTGCCTTCGGCTCAGGACATGATCTCAGGGTCCTGGGATCGAGGCTCGCATCAGGCTCTCTGCTCAGCGGGGAGCCTGCTTCCTCTCTGCCTGCCTCTCTGCCTACTTGTGATCTCTCTGTGTCAAATAAATAAATAAAATCTTTAAAAAAAAGATATCCCCTTTTCTTGAGTTAACAGATGAAATGTGGTTATTTTACCAAGCCGTCAGCTACATACTATGCTATAAAGAGCCACTCTATTATTTCATTGCAGAAAAGATCAGCAAACTTTGTATGTTTGGCTTCTGGGATGGACGCTGATGTACCAGCCCTATTCACCCACCTCTCAGTGTCACACACAGTGACTCTAGCTGTAGGGGTTGCTGACCTACCACCCACCTCAGGGATTCCCTCTCCCACTCCCTTCCTGGGGTGGCCACATCCACGGACTGACCCACACAAGAACACAAAAATCTGGCCATCAAAGCACAATTTAAGACAGCTTCAGAGCTCCCATAAGTTCAGCCCCGGAGTCACTGGCCCATAGTGCAGCTCAACATCTCCCTCTGATGGCTCTTGCCTCCTTCTTTTTCTGCCTTCTACTCTGGTTGAAACCAAGAGCATGGCCTCCATAATCATCCTACAGGCCATGTCTCAGGGTTTCCTTCCCTGGAACCCAACCTGGACACCATCACTTAAGAGAAAAAAAAAATGCATAATACTTCACAAAGAAAAAAAAACAGAAAACTCCTGTGTGGTACAAAAGATTTACTGGCCATTCTGGCGATGCCATATGTTTTTAAAGTCTTGCTTTCGGGGCACCTGGGTGGCTCAGTTGGTTAAGCGACTGCCTTCGGCTCAGGTCATGATCCTGGAGACCCCGAATCAAGGCCCACATCGGGCTCCCTGCTCGGCGGGAAGCCTGCTTCTCCCTCTCTCACTCCCCTTGCATTCCCTCTCTGGCTGTGTTTCTCTCTGTCAAATAAATAAAATCTTAAAAAAAAAAAAATGAAGTCTTGTTTTCACAAAATTAAGCCCACAGAAAACCACTCCTAGCAAGGAAACAGCAGTGCATAGTGATACATTGAGAGTAGAACCCCTACTATGCCCTCAGGATACTGACTGTTACTCTATTTGATATGTGACCAGACAGCATAAGGACAAGGGAGGCCCTCAGTATCAATCCTTATGATAAATATTACCTCTTTCTAAAAAATATTTATTTATTTATTTCAGAGAGACAGATAGAGAGAGTGAAGCAGGGAGGGGCAAAGAGAGAAGGAGAGAGAAACTCAAGCAGACTTTGTGCTCAGTGTGGAGACTGATGTGGGACTCAATCTTACAGCTGTGAGATTATGACCTGAGCTGAAACCAAGAGTCGGCCACCCAACCAACTGCACCACCCAGGCACCCTGCTTACTCTCTTTTTAAAATAAAAATATGTAGCTTCTCATATTTTCTTGTTATGTTCTCAATGTATTATGTTTCACATTCCACTCATCTAGACAAAAAGCCCCAAGAACTGAACGTAGGGTATAGCAAAGGAAGCGCAGAAGGGGCCCAACACTAGGGAGACAGGATCCATGGGTTGTCTATGTTGCTAAAGACACAGAAAGAACCATTGGTAACTTTCAGATTGTCAGCCCAAGTGACTGAATAGAAGTCAGCACCCTGAACAGAAATCTTTGACTTGGGGAACAAGTAACATTTGCCATGCTGGCTTTGGATCGTGACGGTGGGATAAAGACATTCAGCTGAAAGATCTCTGGGGCTGTCTGGAGGTTGTCCAAGAGAGCAGTAAGGCCTTGTTGGAAATGTGAAAGCTAAAGGAGGCATGAAAGTCTGAGAAGAAAGGATGACAAGAGCAAAGTAGTGTTTTGAAAAGATTATGCCCAAAAACAGGTGCAGGGGAAGAAATCTTGAGAAAAAAAGAGAGAGAGAAAGGGAGAGATTAGGCCCATGTGTAATTAAGGAATGCTGGAAAGACCTTAGGTCTTATAGGACTTCCAAGTGCACTACCCCCAAATAGGTCACTTTTATGTATTTTGAATTAAAAGCACATGAAAAGCAACATGTTCAGGGGAGGCACTCAGATCTTCCTTTTTCTTCATGAAAGCAGAATGGAAAATTCCCATGTGAAAGGGTGCCCTCCTTGTACCAGGAGGAAGGTGGCCATTCCTATCACCAGAGAAGAGAATTGAGGTCAAGAGAAATCTGAACAAACAAATGTGTTTCAACGAATCCTGATCTTCTACACACTTCTCCACCATCAATGGCCTGGCCCCAAACCCTTGGTCTTGTCATGTTTTTACAACTGACTGCTCTTTGTTCACACTGTAAGCTTGGACCCTACCTGCTTCTTGGGGTCTTCCTTTTTCTCAAAAAGGCTCCCATGTACATGTAAAATTATTAGACAAAATTTGTACGCTTTCCTCCTGTTAATCTGTCTTATGTCATTTTAATCCTCAGGCCTACCTGGAGACTCAAAGAGAGCAAAGGGGAAATTTCACCTCATCTACAAGCCTCAGGGTGACCTCAAGGAAGCTGCCAAGATGTGGCTGTGGGCTGATGAAGTCCAAGGTTAGGGCATGGGGATGGCACGAAGAGGGAAAGGAGAGGATGGGTTCAAGAGATATCACTAAGAAGGGTGAACTATGTGAGTAAAAAGAGTGAGGAACTGGGGAGAGGAAAAGAGTTCAAATTTTTCCTCTAGACATTACTTGGAAAAATATCCTCATTTCAAAAACACTGTCCCCTACTCTCATCCTGACCTCCTGGAAATCCATATAAGCATGATTGAATATTTAGAAGTGGGTAAAGTTATAGTTAGGCACTAAACACACCCCAGTTTCTCTATGGCAACTAACACAACTAACTATAGTAATGGATTTTTATCTATCTGGAGAGCAGCAACTTGTCACAAGCAAGAAGGTGCATATGGCTGATACTTGAGTATTTCCTTTCTTGATCTAAGCATGACAAATAGAATATTTGACTTTATAGATTATCAGATTAAAAGATTGTATTGTAGGGGCCTGGGTGGCCTAGTCTGCCGGGAGCCAGCCCCAGTAACAGTCAGGGTCCAGAAGGTGGGGAGGGCGCCAGTGCTTTTGAATGAGGTGACCAGACTCAAAGTGTGGTGTGGGGATCTCTCGATAATGCTGTTCTCAGGGAGCTTTATTTATATTGCTTTACAAACGGCATTGTTAGATCAGAGTGGCCCTATGATGAAATTTTTTATCCAAAGAGGGAAGATCAGAGGGATCTTTCAAGATGAAACCCAGTACCCAAGGGGGATGAATCATGGTACAGTACATTATTTCTTATCAATGCAAGAAGCCCTGAATCAGTACATAATGTTTGATCTAGTTTTTGTTTATACACTCCAGTAGGGTACAAATCACTATCACTAACTTATCATGAGTTAGTCAGTAACAGAGTTCAGTATATTAGTAAGAAATAGAGCTACCCTATGACCCTGCAATTGCACTACTGGGCATTTACCCCAAAGATACAGATGTAGTGAAAAGAAGGGCCATGTGTACACCAATGTTCATCGCAGCAATGGCCACAATTGCCAAACTGTGGAAAGAGCCAAGGTGCCCATCAACAGATGAATGGATAAAGAAGATGTGGTACATATATACAATGGAATACTATGCCTCCATCAGAAAGGATGAATATCCAACTTTTGTAGCAACATGGACTGGACTGGAAGAGATTATGTGAGTGAAATAAGCCAAGAAGAGAAAGTCAAGTATCACATGGTTTCACTTACTTGTGGTGCATGAGGGGTAACCTGGAGGACAGTGGGAGAAGGAAAGTAAATGGGAAGTAGGGTAATCCAGGGAGAGAAATGAAACAACAGAGACTTTGGACACAGAAACAAACTGAGGGACTTGGAGGGAGGTGGGTAGAGGGATGGGAGAGCCTGGTGGTGGGTACTGGGGACACCTCAAGCGTGGAGCACTGGGTGTGGGGAATGGGGAATGAATCTTGGAACACTGGAAAAAAAAATTTAAGTAACAATAAAAAATGTGGCATGTTCTACAAACAGTAAAAAAACAAACAAACAAACAAACAAACAAAACAACAGCTTAAAAAGTACAGCATGATCAAAGTAGAGTCTGGTTACATGTCATCAAATTTTGCAATGCACCAGACAGCATGTTTCTGCACATACTCCCTTAAGACCTTGTTTACTTTCCTTTGTATTTCCTGCTGGCACCTCAAGGTTTCCTTGTTTCTTAGCCATTGCCCAAGCTTTCTAAGTTTTTAGAAAAGGTGTGTATTCTCTCAGCAACTGGCCTTCTGTGGCCTCCCACATCAGTTGGTTAAGCATCTGCCTTTGGCTCAGGTCATGATCCCAGGGTCCTGGAATCGAGTTCCAAATCGGGCTCCCTGCTCAGTGGAGAGTCTACTTCTCCCTCTCCCTCTGCTGCTCCCCCTGCTTGTGCTGTCTCTCTCTCTCTCTAATCTTTTAAAAAAAAGATTATATTGTAGCTAATTAGGTTAATTTGTTAGTTTTCTTTTTAAGGAAAGTCTAAACAATTTATAACTTTAAAAGATACCTATACTATTACTTTCACAATGCAATAGATTGAACATTTTTAATGGATATTGGGTCACGCCATTTGGGTTGCAATAGCAAAAGTTCCATAGACCGAGTGGCTTGAACAACACTTATTCCTCACTATTTTTGAAGCTCAGAAGTCCAAGACCCAGATACCGGCAGGTTCAGTGTCTGGAGAGGGACCACTTCCTGGTTTATAGAAGTTCATCTTTTCACTGTGTCCTCATATGGAAAAAAAAAAAAAGAGAGAGAGAGAGAGCTCTTTGGGGGTCCTTTTTACCAGGACACTAATCCCATTGGTGAGGGCACCCCCCCATGACCTAACATCTTCGAAAAGCTCTACCTCCAAATACCATCATTTTGCAGGTCAGGATTTCAACATATGAATTTGGGTGGGGAAACGACAAACATTTAGTGCATAACATATGTTTCTTTCCTTTGACAGCTCAGCCTGTCTTATTTCTAAAGTATCAGAGCCATTTCTGCCTACCAAGAAAAGGGGCATCAACAGAGAGAGGCAGTAATTAGAAAGAAACAAATTCCTAAAACATGTCATGTTTTCCTTGGTGATACACAGGATGGAGTTTACATCCTTCAAGTCGAATAATAAAGCCCCGATTGTGTTTTCAGAGAAATGTGCCATTTTTACCTGTTCTCTCTTTTCTATTACACAAATTCTCATTTCTGGTAGAATCTTTTTTCTTCCAGGATAGATTCAGGATGTTAATCAGTTGAATAACTAAGTTATTAAAGGTCTATTTGAATCAGGACTTGGTTGAATGGTCGTGTTATTACCAAAGACACATTTATTGGACTTATGGGTCAAGTCACTATTTTCAAGACACTGTTTAAAAAGTACTTGTCAAGGAGCGCCTGGGTGGCTCAGTAGGTTAAGTGTCTACCTTTGGCTTAGGTCATGATCTCAGGGTCCTGGGATTGAGCCTCGTGTTGGGCTTCCTGCCTGCTGGGGAGTCTGCTTGAAATTCTCCGTTTCCCTCTGCCCCTCCCTCCTTCCTCCTTAATCCCTCACCCTGGGCTTGTACATGCACGCGCATGCTCTCTCACTCTGTCTTTCAAATAAATAAATAAAATCTTAAAAAAAAAAAAGTACTTGTCATCATAGTACTTTCTACCTTATTATGAAAATGTAATAAGGTTCAAACTTTTTACATGGTAACTGAAGTTTGAGTAACAGTAGCTGATAATGTTCCTATTGTACTTGTCTACAATGTTAATTCATTTAATTCTCAGCCATATTCTGTTAGGTAGAAATTATTACTATTCCCATTTTACAGATGAGGAAGCTGAGGCAGGAGAGGTTAAATGCCTAGAGCAAACTTACCTAGCTGATCAATGAGAGAGTCAAGATGCAGATCAGACTGTCAGCTCCAAGTCTACACTCCCAACCACTCTACTATTCTGCCTGTAAGTGATGAGTATGTGGTTCCAGGGGAAAAAACACTCTGGCTTGGCTCCATAAAGTTCTAGGAATCAAACACGGAGTTATGTCGTAGATTAGGAGGAAAATCAAACTGGCCCCCATAATATAAATTGCTCCTGAAAAACATCACAAGTCTTTTCTGCCAACCAGCCTACCCTGGAATCCCACCTTCTAATCTTCCATCACACACAATAAGAAAGAAAAACACATGCATTAGGAATCTAAAGGGGACGTGGGCTTAGGATCTTTCATTGGTGAAGTGTCCTCAAAAACAAAAAGACTGAAAGAAAGCTGAGAGTGCCCTCCAGTTCAAACTTCAGGTCAGCACCCATTCATGAGTTATGAAAAGCACTTTTTGAATGGATTGCGATAGAATAAACATATCAGAGTATGTTTCCTAGAGTAAAGGTATTATTTTATTTATGAAACATTTATTTTTTATTTTTTAAAAGATTTTATTTATTTATTTGACAGAGAGAGAGAGAGAGATCACAAGTAGGCGAGGCAGGCAGAGAGAGAGGGGGAAGCAGGCTCCCCGCTGAGCAGAGACCCTGATGTGGGCCTCGATCCCAGGACCCTGAGATCTTGACCTGAGCTGAAGGCAGAGGCTTAACCCACTGAGCCACCCAGGTGCCCTGAAACATTTATTTTTGTACAGAATCACAATTTATATATTTCCTGCTATGGGTTGGAAACAAAAAACTTTGATATCTACTGATATCTCTGCTCCCTTTCCTGAGGTTAGGAGCAAACCTTCATTTAGCAATGGCTGTCCATTCAATCTTAAGAGCACTGTTCAAAATTCACGCCTAGAACTTACCATTTACTTTGGCCATTTTTATTGCCTCAAGAATAACTCTAGATTTATATTTAAGACTGTTGTTTTAACATTTGAATCCCCTGCCTTGCAATGTTTTATTTCATTTTTACCTAAAACTATATAGATTAAGCTTTAAGTGATTTATAGATGAATTGTTCCAAATAGTAGAGTTTTTACAACAAAATAATTGCCAAAGAACTGGAAAAGACTACCAGAAATCATCCAGTTATTCAAGGTATGGTCCACAGACCACCGGAACTAGCATCAGGAATCTCAGGTCCAATTGCAGACCTACTTAATCAGAATCTGCATTTTCCCCGCTGATACGTATGTGCTGATCTTGTCCTCAGCATCCCTACAAATCAGGACTTTTACGTATTAGCAGGAAGAATATTGATCAATTTAACTTTAATAGAGCTTTTCCCCAAATCAAAAACTGGGAAGAGAGAATAGTAGGCACAAGTTGTACCTTGCCACATATTTATGATTTTATAAGATATGTCTTGCCATATATATATGCCATATAAAATTATATATATATGTGTATATATATATATATATATATACATATGATTTTAGCTTTATAGATAGGCATGGCTATTTATGTCCTCATTCTCTGGGCACCTCGCTTACTGCTTATTCACCATCTCACCTGCTTGCCCACTTGCTCTAATTCTCCTCCCTATTCATTCCCATCTCCTCTCCCTTTCTCTACTTTCTACCTCTTTCAACCCAAGCAAAACATTAATTTTGCCCTTTCTGCTCTTAGGATTGTGTGTCTAAATGTATTTATGTGCATAAATATAACCCTATTAGTGTGTGTCTACAGTAAAATAGGGGATCTAATGAAATGTATAATGAAGTTTCACTTTAAAATGCATTTATCAAGTTTAGCCTAATGATCCAATAAATATGGGGAAGAAATACAAAGAGGAGGAAGATATCGTTCCTATCATATTTTTTACAGTCTAATGGAGAGAGAAGTGTGAAATGTGTTGTGTAGAAATGCAGATCCTATGTTATGGAAGTAGAAGCAGAATTCATTCTGAGAAACTAAGAGAAAAGTTCCCTCAAAGAGGTAGTTTTGCATTGGTCTTTTAAGAATGATTGGCATTTTGGGGCACCTGGCTGGCTCAGTCAGTAGAGTAAGTGGTTCTTGATCATGAGTTGGAGTCCCAAGTTGGATGTGGAGGTTACTTAAATAAACAAACTTTTAAAAATTATTGGCACCTCTGGGCGCCTGGGTGGTTCAGTGGGTTAAAGCCTTTGTCTTCAGCTCAGGTCATGATCTCAGGGTCCTGGGATTGAGGCCCGCATCGGGCTCTCTGCTCAGCAGGGAGCATGCTTCCTCCTCTCTCTCTGCCTGCCTCTCTGCCTACTTGTGGTCTCTCTCTCTGTTAAACAAATAAGTAAAATCTTAAAAAAAAAATTATTGGCACTTCTATAGGTAGAGAAAGAAGAGAGGGAAAGAAGAATGTTCATTTCAAACAATGATAGAACCCATGGAAAAGTGAGATTGGAAGAATAGACAGTGCCTAGTATGGAGAACTCTAATGTCATGCTCAGGCAGCAGGTTCAATTCCAGAGTCTAAGGGCAATGACTCTTATTATACCCAGTGTTATTCCAAAAGAGGAATAATTTTGTTTTGAGACACAGAGTTGATGGTATCCTGCTGGTAGCATCTACCCTACCCACCCCCAACCTCCATTCACCAGCCTCTAGCATTCCAAGTCCAAGATCAAAACTCCCTCCCATGACCCACACGCTCTTGGTCTGACCCTGCCTCCCATCCCTTGCTTCTCCCCCTTCATCTTTTTACTGGAACCTTATCGTCTTCCATTCCTATAACCAGCCAAGCTCCATCTGAAAGTGGACTTTTACACCTGTTGCTTTCTGTTCCTGGAATGCTCTTCTACCTCCTGCCCACCCCGTTCTTCAGCTGGTTGGCACCTGCCCATCGACTTCTGCTCATCTCAGCTCAATCACTGCTCTGTGACTTAGCGGATGTCAGTTGGCTCTTCCTGCTGCATATTCACAGGGAATTGTATCCTCTGAAATCACATGTACGGTCCGCAATTAAACACTTATCGATCTCTTAATTTGGTGGAAAGTCAGCTCTGCAATAAGATTGTAAACTCTCAGAGGACAGATTTAACATCCGTTTAGCTGAAAATGGAACTCCTGCCCTTAGCACTGTGTCTGTCACATAGTCTGTAGAATGAATAATTGGCAGCGACATAATTTGTAGTGGGATTTGGCAAATAACTCGGAAGACATTGTGGAGAGATTGGAAGCTCATAAGCCCTATGTGAGTGTGGGAGGCAGGGGTGTTGCCAGGGAAAGAGGTATGGTATTAAAATGTCTAATTTTCACCATGTGTATTTTTATCTTGTGAATGTGTAGATTATTTTATTTTTTATAAAGGAATTTTTTAAAAGATTTTATTTATTTATTTGATAGAGAGAGAGAGATCACAAGTAGGCAGAGAGGCAGGCAGAGAGAGGAGGAAGCAGGCTCCCTGCTGAGCAGAGACCCGCCCCCCCCATGCGGGCCTGGATCCCAAGACCTTGAGATCATGACCTGAGCTGAAGGCAGAGGCTTTAACCCACTGAGCCACCCAGGCACCTGTGAATGTGTAAATTATGCACACATTAATGACTGCATGTTCTACATTTTCTTTGCTCCACGATCTGCAGAAGACACATACCTTTGGTTGGTGAATAGTTTGTCAGAAGGGCATTTGTTTAAAGGAGAAACTTCTTTTAGTAGATTATAAGTAATACATTCTCCAGAGCTTACATTTGAAAAGCACAAGTCAGAAAGATCACAGAGGCAAGACTCAGCCACACTGATCAGAGGCGCACATGATTTCTTCAGCAGAGGGTGCTAAAATATAAATTTGGTGCAGGAAAGCTTGCTTAGCAAAGGCTTGTTTAGTTGAATAATGGACTCGCCTGTTCTAACTATCAGATTTAGCAAATATACCTGAAAAGCGCTAGTCTTGTAGATTGTGGACATAAAAAGTCTTAAAAACCAAAGTTTAGGGGCACCTGAGTGGCTCAGTCGTTAAGCATCTGCCTTTGGCTCAGGTCATGATCCTGGAGTCCTGGGATCAAGCCCAGCATTTGGCTCCCTGCTCAGCAGGAAGCCTGCTTCTCACTCTCTCACTCCCCCTGCTTGTGTTCCCTCTCTAGCTGTGTGTCTCTCTCTGTCAAATAAATAAATAAAATCTTAAAAAAAAGAAAAAAAGAACCAAAGTTTAAAAGTTTTCTCAATATCAAATACAAGGTTAATTTCCTCCATGTTGTCTTGCCACTTCATAACATTTTTAATGTTCTGGGGACAAGAAACTTGTTATAGGGTGCCATATTATGTATGTTATATAACATATAATACAATATATATTATATATGTATATTATACCTTATGCAAGTTACCAGAAGATTGGAAAATGAGCCTTTTTGGAAAGCTTGGCAAAATTCTCATCAGTCCCTCAAATTTGTAGGACGTGTTTTCTCATATTCATCAACCCAAAAACTTTTTAAAGGTTATCCTACAGGTTATCTGGAGGCTCATTTGTTTAATCCTCAGAAGCTTTTAAGAAACCCTATGTATCAGTTAAGCAAGGCTGGGTAACACCACCATAACAATCTCAGGGTCAGAGACTTGGAAAGCACAGGTTTATTGCTAACTCATGTTTGTGTCCATCATGTTGTAGTCCTGGGGCTCTGCCCAGTGTTGTCGTCATAAGGGGAATCGGGTTGACAGAGTAGGCATGACCTTGAAAGTCACCAGTCACTGTGGCAGAGAGAAAAAACCATGGGCAGTAGTGCATGGGCTCTCAAAGCTTGTCTGGAGGTGGCATCCATTATTTCTGTTCCCATTTTCTTTTTTGAAAGACTTTATGTGACAGAGAGAGCATGCACGCACAGGAGAGTGGAAAGCAGACGGAGAGGGAGTAGCAGGATCCCTGCTGAGCAGGGAATCCCCCAACCCTGGGAGCCCACGATCTGGGATCATGACCTGAGCTGAAGGCAGATGGTTAACCTACTGAGCCACCCAGGCGCCCCACTTGCTCACATTTTCTTAGCTAAAGCAAATCGCCCGGCCACGTCATCTAATGTAGAGTTTGGGAAGTAGGATATGTGCATAGAGGAGGAAAACCAGAAATATTGGATAGATTGCCTTAGCCACTACCACATGCTACATATGGTATAATAATAGAAGTCACTGGAAATAATTTAGCAACACTGACTTTGAAGTTCTTTGATCCTCTAAGTAAGGGATGGTAGGCAGTGTTGTTAACTTTCCTCCTTAATTGTAGAAACTGCTAACACGGACAATTAAACTACTTTGTTTTTGGTTTTCAAAATTCATTGCCCCATATGCTTTGGAGGGGAGGAGTGGATAGTAGATTTACTTCTCTAGTTAGGATTTGCTTTGATTAATATTAAGACCTATTTGTCTTTTCTGAGAATGCAGTCTCCACTGTAGGTGGGAGAGATGGGAAGCGGAACAACCAGACCTGGGAAAAAGGGTCCAGCAACTGGAGGCTAACCTTTTGCAGCCAATGGGTGACAAAATAGAAAACTTGCAGCTCAGCTATCCCTTCTCACTTAACCTTCTAAAGCCAGAGAAACAGGTTTCTCTCGAATAAAGGTGTAAAATGAAGTAGTCCTTCCAAGTGCTGGAAAAAGGAGTTGTTTCCTAATGTAACAGACCTAAAGGAATCTCAGCCGGATCTGCCACTAGGCTGAGGGCTCGACTGCCTCCCGCAGTGAGAGCCATCACTGATCACCAGGAACAATCCAGGGTTGTAATCGGGTTGTAATCAGAGAGGCACAAAGCTAGTTATCCAGGGAATCCAGGCTTTCCTGCCAAGGTGGAGCTGGCGGGTTGCCTGACCTCAGCAAAAGCTGAAAGATGCTTTAGGTCAGAAGCAGGCTGATAAGATAAACGGCAGCCCAGGCCACGAAGATCATGGCCGCTAGTAATCCTAACACAACCCTGGGCTTTTTAAAACGGACGAGCAGAGGGGGAAAAAAACCGACCAGCAGGGGCGCCTGAGTGCCTCAGTTGGTTAAAATCTGCCTTCCACTCAGGTCATGATCCTGGGGGCCTGGGACGGAGCCCGGTGTTTAGGCTCCCTGCTCCGGGGAGAGTCTGCTTCTCCCCCTCCCTCTGTCCCTCTCCCTGTTCCTGCTCGCACACTCACTTTCTTCCTCACAGGAGCGCGCGCGCGCGCTCTCTCTCAAATAAACGAATAAAATCTTTAAAAAAGGAGGTGGCGACCAGCAAAGAGTTGATTGGCAATTCACATGGATGATGGAAAGGGGGTGGAAGCAGGGGGAGGGATTAGCTCCCACCCACCTACTGTGCTAGGTGCTGAGTTGCCAGGCAAGCTGCAAGGAATGTGTTATGCATTTCCCCAGAATCAATGGGGGAAACAGAGGCCCCAAGAAAACGTCCTTAGAAAGCAGTATTATACTTCAATATTCATCATCTTTACTCTCCAGCCGCCTAAACTTTGTTGGCTAATATCCTACTGCTCATGCAGGGGATACTGAAGCTCCCATGTTCTCCAAAAGCTTTTTCGAATCTCCCAAATTAGAATTCTTTTTCTCTCTCAGTTCTGCATCACTTCTCACCCGTAGCTCTGGGAGAATATGCTTCACGGCCCAGTTTTCAGCGAATCTGCTTGTGTCTGTCTCCTTCCATCCCAGCCTCCGGACTGTGAGCATTGGCAAGGCAGTGATCCCATAAGGTTTACCTGACGATTCTGCCCAGTTCCTCCCCAGTTCCCTGAACACAGAAAGCACTGGATACATGCCTGCTAATTTACATAGACCACACAGACGTTTGAGGATGGCATTCCGTTTCTGTTGCTAACCTAAGAAATATATTGAACATGCATGAAGGTGCCAGAATCATCATAATCAGAATGATTCGCAGGTCTTGGGCCTCAGCTGTTTCTTATTAACTGTGCATTCCCAGGCAAATTATTTCATTTCTTGATCCCTCGGTTTATAACATGAGGCTGATGGTACCTAAGTTGCTGGCTTAGTGTAAGGATTCAATGAGATCATATATGCAAAGCGCTTGCCATGTGCCTGGTTCTAACAAAGGCCTCAAGCCCTTGTGACTCCAAGCACAGGAATCATGAAAGTCAAAAAGTAGACTGTTGGTGGGAATGCAAGCTGGTGCAGCCACTCTGGGAAACAGTTTGGAGGCTCCTCAAAAAGTTGAAAATAGAGCTACCCTATGGCCCAGCAACTGCACTACTGGGTATTTACCCCAAAGATACAAATGTAGTGATCCGAAGGGGACCTGCACCCCGATGTTTATAGCAGGGATGTCGACAATAGTCAAACTGTGGAAAGAGCCCAGATGTCCATTGACAGATGAATGGATAAAGAAGATGTGGCATATATACAATGGAATTCTAGACAGCCATCAAAAAATGAAATTTTGCCATTTGCAATGATGTGGACAGAACTAGAGGGTATTATGCTAAGTGAAATAAGTCAATTAGAGAAAGGACAATTATCATATGATCTCATTCATATGCAGAATTTAAGAAACAAGGCAGAGGATCATAGGGTGAGGAAGGAAAAAATGAAACAAGATGAAACCAGAGAGGGAGACAAACCATAAGAGACTCGTAAGCATAAGAAACAAACTGAGGGTTGCTGGAGGGAGGGGAGTGGGGGTGATGGACACTGGGGAGGGTATGTGTTATGGTGAACACTGTGTATTGTGTAAGACTGATGAATCAGAGACCTGTACCTCTGAAATAAATAATACATTATATGTTAAAGTTTTTTTAAAAGTATACTATTTAAAAACTGGTGGGGAAAAAAATAAAAAAATAAAAAAATAAATAAAATAAAAACTGGTGGGAATCACTGTATTATTTACCCAAAACTAATAGAACACCATACGTTGACTACACTGGAATTAAAAAAAAAAAAAAAACTAAAAAAATTAAAAATTAAAAAAATTGGGCCCCTGGGTGGCTCAGTGGGTTAAAACCTCTGCCTTCGGCTCAGGTCATGATCTCAGGTCCTGGGATCAAGGCCCGCATTGGGCTCTCTGCTCATCAGGGAGCCTGCTTCCTCCTCTCTCTCTGCCTGCCTCTCTGCCTACTTGTGAGCTCTCTGTCAAATAAATAAATATAATCTTAAAAAAAAAGAAAAAATTAAAAAATTAAAAATCTCATCAGTCAAAACTAAATCAATAAAAAATAAAAACTGATGAGAGAGAACCTATAGATCAAAGGAGAATTAAAAGGAATATCAATCAGTTGCAATGCAGGGGTTCTATAGATTTTAATTAAAATTAACTGAACACTGACTTTGTTGGTATTAGGGAATTGTTAATTTTTTAAGATGTGATAATGGTATTCCACTTATGGTCTTTAGAAAGAAGAATCTTTACCTTTTAGAGATCCATCCTGATACATTCACATATTAAAATTTATGGTCTTGAGGATTGGCTTCAAAATAAACTTGGATGGGGGGAGGGGGCCTGGGTGGCTCAGTTGGTTAAGCGGCTAACTCTTGATTTTGGCTCAGGTCATGATATCAGGGTTGGGAGACAGGGCCCCAAGCTGGGCTCACCCTGGGTGTGGAGTCTGCTTCAGAGTCTCTCTCCTTCCCCTCTCACCCTCCCTCTGACTGGTGTTCTCTCTCTCTCTCTCTCTCTCTCTCTCGCTCTCCAAAAAAAAAAAAAAAAAAAAAGTGGATGGGATTATTTGAGGGTTCAGATAAAATTTAATTGGCTATTGGTTGATAATTGTTGAAACTGGGTAATGGGTACTTGCTGTTCATTCATTTGAAATTTTGTAGTTTTCCACAAAGATTCAGCTAGTCCTTCCCGTGGGTGAGTTTTTCCCTGGGAAGCAGTTTCTGGGGAGAAAAGTCTGAGTCTGTGATGTTGTGAAGGAAGGAGCACCAGGCAGTGGGAGGAAGAGTCACTTAATCTCGATAAATATTGGTCAGTAGCAACAAACAAAAAACCGTTTTTATTCCATTTGAATTGCAGCACCTGCATCTTTAACATCCTTAACAAAGATGGCTTCGTAGCAGGTGTTTTATTTTTGTATGTCTTTCTGGAAGTCGTTCTCTTCATCACTCTATCTACCAGTTACAGTTGGATGAAGACATTTCTGTCATTCCATAGCACAGATGCAAGTAAGAGAGGCTTGTAAGCTCAAATGCCGCTTCTTTGGTTAGATGAGTATCTTTCTCCTGAAATCTTCCTAGAGAGGGAGCCAGAGGAAGTCAATAAAAGCACTGAAAACTCTAGACAGCCACATTAATTAACACATTTTTGCAACCAGTTCTGTTTTCTACTAAGGCTGAATGGCAGGCTTCTGATTGCATCTTCCAGGGAGGCTCCTCGCCAAAGCCCAGACACAACACCCCGGCCCTCTGTGTGGTAACCAGCAGAAGGCCAGAGAGCAGAGACTCTCTTTCTTTTCTTTCTTTCTTAAATATTTTATTTATTTACTTGAGCGAGAGAAAGCGCATGAGAAAGAGAGAGAGCACAAGCAAGGGAGATGCATAGAGGGAGAGGGAGAAGCCGACTTCCTGCAGAGCAGGGAGCCCGATGCAGAACTGGATCCCAGGAACCGGTGTCATGACCTGAGCCAAGGCAGATGCTTAAATGACTGAGCCACCCAGGTACCCAGGGACTCTGGTTCAATGAAGGGTAAAGCTGAGTCCTTCCTCTCTTCTGCCGCAGTATATGTTAAAGTTTGAATGGAGAAAAAAAATGCAAGTTTTCTTTTTTTTAAATTTTATTTATTTATTTGTCAGAAAGAGAGAAGGAGTACACAAGCAGGGAGAGCAGCAGACAGAGGGAGAAGCAGACTCCCCTGCTGTGCAAGAACCCTGATGCAGGACTCGATCCCAGGACCCTGGGATCATGACCTGAGCTGAAGGCAGACACTTAATCAACTGAGGCATCCAGGTGCCCCAGGATTCACATTTTGAAATGCTTCCACAAATTTAAGAACATTTTAAAAACTACATTAAGTATATTTTCTAGCTGCAGCAGAGCTAAACTATAAATGTATAACAAATTGCTATTGGGAAAATCCCTAAATCTTTGGAAAAGAAAGATCACTAAATAATAAATGCATAAAAGAGGAAATCACAGGGCGTGCAGAAAATATTTTTAATTGGGTAAAAATGCACTCACAACATATCAAAATGTATGAGAGATTAGCTAAAGCAATGCTTAGAGGAAGTTATACTCTATATGCTAATATCAGAAAAGAAGAAAAATGTAAGTCAATAATCTAAGTTTCTACCTGAAGAAAATGGGAAAGAAAAGTAAATTAACTCAAGAAAAGGAGGGAAATAATAAGGGAAGAGCAGACATCAATGCAATGGAAAACAAAAAACAACAGACAAAATAGTGACACCAAAAGCTGATTCTTTGCCTGATGGTTGTTTTTCTTTTTTCTTTTTTCATTTATTCATTTATTTATATTGTTCTTTATTTAAATTCAATTAATTAACATATAGTGTATTAGTTTCAGCAGTAGAGGTCAGTGATTCATCAGTTGCATACAAAACCCAGTGCTCAGTACATCACGTGCCCTCCTTAATGCCCATCACCCAGTTCCTCCATCCCCTGCCCCTCCAGCAACCCTCAGTTTGTTTCCCATGAGTAAGAGTCTCTTATGATTTGTCTTCCTCTCTAATTTCATCTTGTTTTATTTTTCCTTCTCTTCCTCTATGATCCTCTGCCTTGTTTCTTAAATTTCACATATGAGTGAGATCGTATGACAATTCTTTCTCTAACTAACTTACTTCGCTTTAAACATAATACCCTCTAGTTCCAACCACCTTGCTGCAAATGGCAAGATTTCATTTTTTTTTTTGATGGCTGAATCATTTTCCATGCACCACATTTTCTTTATATTCATCTGTTAATGGACGTGTGAGCTCTTCCTATAGTTTGGTTATTGTGGGCATTGTTACTATAAACATTGGGATGCAGGTGCCCCTTCAGATCACTACATTTGTATCTGTGGGGTAAATATTCAGTCGTGCAATTGTTGGGTTGTATGGTAGCTCTATTTTCAACTTTTTGAGGCCCCTCCATACTGTTTTCCAGAGTGGCTGCACCAGCTTGCATTCCCACCAACAGCATAAGAGGGCTCCCCTTTCTCCGCAGCCTCATCAACATTTGTTGTTTTCTGACTTTTTAGTTTTCAAAAGGTGGTTCTTTGAAAAGCTTAATAAAGGTAATAACTCTCTAGCCAGAATGACCATTATTGTAAGACAGAACTCAAATTACCAATATCAGGAATGAAACAAGGAACAGCACTGCTGACCCTGTGAACATCTAAGGGACAAGAAGGGAGTATGATCATGTACAACATTATGCTTATAGATTCGACAATTTAGATAAAATGGACGCATTCTTTGAGAGACACAAATTACCAAAGCTCACTCAAGAAGAAACAAGTTCTTAAAGAAATTGAATTCATATTTGAAATTTTTCTTTTTTTCTTTTGAGATTTTAAAAAATTTATTCATTTACAGGTAGAGACAGAGAGAGCACACAAGGAGGGGGCAAGGCAGTGGGAGAGGGAGAAACAGACTTCCCACTGAGCTGGAAGCCTGACATGGGGCTTGACCTCATGACCTAGAGATCATGACCTGAGCACAAAGCAGGCACTTAACCATCTCAGCCACCCAGGTGCCCCTGAAATTCTTCTAAGAAAGAAAACTTTGGGCTCAGATGGGCTCAATGCTACATAAAACAAGACATTTTAAAGAAATAGTGCCAGCTCTACACAAACTCCTCTAGGAAATAGAAAAGGAGGCAGGACCTCCAACTTATTCAATCCAATCATCTTCATTCTTTTCTTTTTAAATTTTATTTATTTATTTGTTAGAGAGCACAAGCAGAGGGAGCAGAAGACGGAGAAGCAGGTGCCCTGCTTGGCAGGGATCCAGACGAACGTCTCAATCCCAGGACCCTGGGATCATGACCTGAGCCAAAGGCAGACGCTTAATGGACTCAGCCACCTAGGCACTCCAAGCCCCCTTCATTCTGATACCAAAACCAGATAAAGACATTAGAAGAAAACAACAGAATAATAATTCTCAAGGACACAGATAGAAAAAAAATCCTTAACAAAATATTAGAAGATGGAATCCAGCAATATGTAAGACCAACTTAGAGGCACCTGGGTGGCTCATGTCATAATCCCAGAGTCCTAGGATCAGTCCCCCGTCAGGCTCCTTGCTTAGAGCAAAGCCTGCTTTTCCCTCTCCCACTCTCCCTGCTTGTGTTTCCTCTCCCACTGTCCCTCTTTCCAACAAATAAATATAATTAAAAAAAAAAAAAAGACCATGGGGCTCCTGGGTTGTTCAGATGGTTGAATGTCTGCCTTTGGCTCAGGTCATGACCCCAGGGTCCTCCAATCAAGCCCTGACTCGGGCTCCACCACTCAGTGGGGAGTCTGCTTCTGCTTCTCCCTCTCTCTCTGCCTCTCTTCCTGTTCAGGTTCTCTCTCTAAATCATGAATTAAAAAAAAAAAAAAAAAAAAAAAAAAAAAAAAAAAAAAAAAAAAAAAAAAAAAAAAAAAAAAAAAAAAAAAAAGGGCCAACTGAGTATTATCTAGGAAATGAAAGGTTAATTCAACTCTTAAATATTAGTCAATAAAATTTACCATATCAACAGATTTAAGGAAGAAAACAATGTAGGATTATCTCAAATAACATGGCAAAAAATTTTACCAAATTCAACATCCCTTTGTAATATATATTATATATAATTATATTACATGTAATTACATTATTGTTACAAAAGGATGTTGAATTTGGTAAAATTTTCCACAACCTGATAAACGAAATCTACCAAAACCCCCCAAAAAACCATCATCATAATTAATACTGGAAGCCTGAAGGCTTTATCTGTCATATCAGGAACCAGTGATAAATTTCTGCTGTCATACTCCTATTCAACATTGAATTGGAGGCCCTAGTCTGTAAAATGAACCGAGAAAAGGAAATAAAAGGAATATATATGGGAGAGAAAGAAATACAACTGTCTCTATTCACAGATGACATGATCACATATGTAGAAAAATCTCAAAGAATCTATAAAAAAGCTTCTAGAACTAATGTTAAGAAAGGTTACAAGATACAATGTCAATGTACAAAAATCAGTAGTAATTCTCATACTAGCAACAATCATAAATTGAAATTTTAAGAAATCATTTACAATAGCACCAGTAAAATGAAATATATGCAAGATATGCTTAAAACTACAACACAGTGAAGAAAGAAGTCAAAGAAGATCTAAGCAAATGAAAAGAAATACTAATTCATGATTGAAAAACTTATTATTAAGGTGTCAATTCTCCTCGAATCGGTCTAAAAATTCAACACAATCCTAATCAAACTTTTTGCGGGAATTTTGGTATAAAATTAATAAGCTGATTCTCAAATTTTATATAGGAAATCAAAGGAGCTGACATAACCAAAACAATTTTGAGAAAGAGAGTGGAAAAATTTCAAAACTTGATTTCAACCCTTACCCTAAAGAAATTGTAATCAAGACAGTCTGGTAGCAGTAAAAAGGTAGACACATAGATTAATAGCACAGGATAGGAAGTCCAGAAATTTATCCACACCTAAATGGTCAATTGATTTTTTAAAAAGGAGCAAAGGCAACTCAAAGAATAACGGAATGATCCTTTCAATAAATGGTGCTCGAATAATTGGGCATCCATATACTAAAAAGGAAGGAAAGAGGAAGAAGGAAGGAAGGAAGGAAGGAAGGAAGGAAGGAAGGAAGGAAGGAAGGAGGGAGGGAGGGAGGGAGGGAGGGAAGGAAGGAAGGAAAGAAGGAAGGAAGGAAGGAAGGATAAAAGGAAAGAAGAAAGAAAGAAACAAACTTTGACTTACTTCTTGCACCAAATATAAAAACTTACTGAAAATAAACCACATAAACTTAAAATGTAAAACACAACACTAGAAAATTCCTAGAAGAAAATAAGGAAGGAGATGTTTGTGACCCTGGGAAGGAAAATATTTCTTATATACAATAACCAAAAGCACAATTCATAAAAGAATAAAAACTTGAACTTCACCAAAATCAAAAATTTCTTCTCTCTGAAAGGCATTGTTGAAGAAAAAAGAAGCCATAGGTGAGAAAAAGATATTGTACCATACATATACGATAAAGGATTTATATCCAGAATATATGAAGAACTCTCAAAACTCATTAATATCAAAAGAAATAATGCAATCAGGGCGCCTGGGTGGCTCAGTTGGTTGAGTGACTGCCTTCAGCCCAGGTCATGATCCCGGAGACCCAGGATCGAGTCCCACAACGGGCTCCCTGCTCGGCAGGAAGCCTGCTTCTCCCTCTCTCACTCCCCCTGCTTGTGTTCCCTCTCTGGCTGTGTTTCTCTCTGTCAAATAAATAAAATCTTTAAAAAAAAAAATAAATAATGCAATAAATAATGGGCAAGAGATTTAAAGAGACTCTTTTTTTTGAGAGAGGGAGAAGCAGGCTTCCCGCCAAGCAGGGAGCCCGATGGCAGGGAGCCTGAAGGCAGGGAGCCCGATGGCAGGGAGCCCGATGGCAGGGAGCCCGATGGCAGGGAGCCCAATGTGGGACTTGAAGGCAGTCGCTCAACCAACTGAGCCACCCAGGCGCCCCTTAAAGAGACTCTTTACCAAAGAAGACATAAGGGTAGGAAATAAACAAAAAGTACTCAGAAAAACCTATTGAATGGGTGGATAAAGTAATGATTTGTTGCTTGATTAACTCTTCATTTATTTTTTAAAATATTTTATTTCATTTATCATTTTAGAGAGTGAGAGTGAGTTGGGGAATGGGAAAAGGGAGAGGAAGAGAGAAAGAATCCCAAGCCGGCTCTGCTGAGCGAGAAGCCAGGACATGGGGCTCAATCCCACGACCCTGAGATCATGACCTGAGCTGAAACCAAGGCTTGGCCACCCAACTGACTGAGACACCCCTGTCATTACCAGTTTAGAATTCATTTTGATGAAGATTCTAATAACCAGAATAAGTAAAGATTATTCTAGTACAAACACACATACTAAAGCCAGATAAAAATAAATTGTAAATATCTTTATCTATGGGCCCTTCTAATAGGAAAAATAATTTTTTAAAAGTAGCTACATTAAGGTAATTTAGTCCACGTCCTCAGCTTTCTAGAGATCCGGCTTAATGCGGGAGGGGATGTAGACTATTCAAATAAGACTACAAAAGTGACAAATTTCCATTAGAAAATGCCTCTCTCAGGGTGTCTAGCTGGCTCAGTCTTTAAGTGCCTGCCTTCAGCTCAGGTCATGATTGTGGAGTCCCAGGATCGAGCCCCGCAGTGGGCTCCCTGCTCCATGGGAAGCCTGCTTCTCCCTCTCTCTCTCCCCCTGCTCGTGTTCCCTCTCTAGCTGTGTTTCTGTCAAATGAATAAATAAAATCTTAAAAAAAAAAAAGAAAGAAAAGAAAATGCCTCTCTTAACTAAGCTTTTGATAGATACTCGTTATCAGTGAGTCAACCTTGACATTACCAGACAGAGATTAGATGTGTCACAGAAGACCACCCCCCACCACAGCTTGGCTGGAGTGGGAATTTCTGCTTTGCTTCAAAGCTAATGGTTTATTTCCTCAGCTCTCCTCATTTGCAGAAAGTAGACAAGAATTAAAAATTGCTATTACCTTCTCTCCATGAAGACTTTATTAGGTAGCCTTCAGAGGTCTCTGAGATTATGTGCTTCTCCCTTGGTCTCTAGTATTTCACATTTTACCTTTTGACTTGCAATGTATCTTCTGGAAAATAAGGATCTTAACTCAGTCTCATTAAAACATGGTGGTTTGTTGTTTTGTTTTGTTTTGTTTTTTTCTATTTGTTTTTCTTCTTCCAGAAGCAAAGGCTATTGACCTGTTAACTCAGCCAGTTCCAAAGGATATCAGTTTGTTTTAAACTACCTGTTTAAGAATTTAAACTAGTTGTTTAAGGAATTCAAAAGATGGTCAGGCCTCCCTTTTTGTGCCTGTACTCTGAGTAGTCCTATGAGAAAGCATGTTAATGTCCCAGGAGATAGCCTGGCTACTAAATACAGCTTAGTCTGGATGATAAAGTTATGTATAGTCAGTGGCAGAAGTCCATTTAACAAGGTCCAAACTAGAGAGTTTGGAGGTGAGGGCAAGGGTTAGGGGAGCAGGACGAGTCCTCTACGTGGTAAAACAGGCAATCTTCCACACATAGGGTCCTTAATGACTACTCTGTATCAAAGTTAAGAATATAGGGATTTTGGTTCCCCAGAAAGGATAGAAACTGATGCACCAGAAATTCTGGCTATTGGCATATTGTCTTTTAAAGCTGTAGGGATTAATGCAAAAGGGCAGATGAGTACAAATTCAATTGGACCCATCACCATGCTTTAGTCACTTTCCTTGTGGGGAGGATGACCAGCACAGGTACGCATGAGCTAAGGTATGTTTCTTTCTAAGGATCAAAAATAGAAATGCAAAATAAGTAAATTTTACCTATTTTATTGGTAAAATTTCTGGGCCACACAGTTGCTAGCTAGCCTTACCTCAGGCTCCTACATATGTAAGTTTCCTGGAGGTGAATGCCTAGCTCACTGACCTGCAGCTATTATGAGAACTCAACAGGCCCTATGGCACTAGTTCAGGTAGGATTTCTTCACTGCTCGTACAATTGGGTCCCCCATCAGATATGGGGGGATAATGCTAGAACCTATGAAATGGGTTGAAATGAAATGGCAGCTCTCGTATTTAATATGTGATATCTAGAACTATGTCTCCCATTGTTTTTTAAGTTCTATTTATTTGAGAGAAAGAGAGAGAGCATGAGAGGGGGAAGAACAGAGGGATAAGCAAACTCCCTGCTGAGCAGGGAGCCTGACATGAGGCTCCATCTCAGGACCCTGGGATCATAACCTAAGCTGAAGGCAGACACTTAACTGACTGAGCCACGCAGGCGCCCTTCCCATTTTTTTTTTTTTTTTCCGTAAGCACTTCAGTGTTGGCACAGTGCAGGCCTTGACAAAGTAAAGACCACATTTTTTTCAGGGTATTGTTAATATCAATGATATCATTTGCTCAGGAGCTGAGTTTCCAATAGCTGATAATAATATTTTTCAAAGGCCTTTGGATCCAATGAAATTCTCATTAGAAAGTCACAGAAAGCGTAGGTTGCATGCCATAACAAAAAAAGGGGTAGGGGGATGTCTGTATTAAAGTATTACTTGAATGCTTACTATGGGACCAAAGCTAAAAAGGCAGTTGAAATGAACATTTTCAGGTAAATTCTGATCTAAGCTGAAGTATTTGTAGAACTAGGGTAATTACAAGTTATGTTTAACAGAACTAGTTACAATGCTGACCAATTAGAATCAAGATTATTGTTAAAGGGTGCTTGGGTGGCTTGGTGGGTTAAGCATCAGAGTCTTCATTTCGGCTCTGGTCATGATTTCAGTATTGTGAGATTGAACCCCACATCAGGTTTCACTGTGGGTGTGGAACTTGCTTAAGATTCTCTCTCTCCCTCTAACCTTCCCCCCTCTAAAAAAAGATTATTGTCACATGGACTTTTCTATCCACCAATTTAATGATAGAATCAAATAATACTCAAAAAAACTCTTCATAACTCATTCTCCTGAGTTCTGATCTCTTCCCTTGGAAAGGATCAATCACATTAAAGCCTTCTGTTAATTATTTTCCGTTTCAGAGCTTAAATAAATAAAGAAATCTGTGAAAGTCGCTCTAGTTAAGATAGAACACGGTATATTTAAAAAAGCAAGTTGGGCAACAACAGCTAAGGTGTCTTTGTGGACACTGGCAGCTAGCCTGAGTATTTCCAAATGCAATTTATTTTTTAACTTACCTTCATGTTTAAATTTTGAACTGAGTTTTTATATCGGTAAGGAATCAGTTCTTCATTTTAAAGTTCTAATTTGTATTTTCCATATGAACAGCACCATAGGTAACCAAAGAACACATAAGGGCAAATTTTTGGAATTATTTTAGCAAGTAAATAAAGAAGGAATGACAGAGCTAGAATGTCACAATTTTGCAACCCTTAATGAATCACTGGATGTAGGTACTGAGCATCATCTGATGCCTAAGCATCACAAAAAGAGTGACAATTGGATAGCGCGTGCCTCCTGATGGAAACACACAATCTCCTCTGAAGTATTCTCACCAAAAATTTCTAACCTGAGTCTGATCAAGACTCTACAGCTAGTTATAATTATCAGTTTACAAAAAAACAGAGGTCAGGAGCCCATGCGAAACTGTACCCTGGGGGTGTAGTCAACAAAATCCAGACTACAGGAAATGCTACGGTACAAACTGCAAGAAAATAAAAAGAGCTGAAGGGGAAGAGTGGAATTAAAGAGACACAAGAGATGTAGCAACCAATTGCTATGTTAGGAAAAGACCAATTTTGGAAATTTGTATACTCGATGTCCACAATTAATGCTGTTAATAAGTTATGGTTAATGTTTAAGGTATTACGATGGTTTTGTCATTTTATGTGTATTTTGTTTGTTTGTTTAAGAACCCAACTCTTGACCCTGAGATCAGGACCTGAGCTGAGATCAAGAGTAAGATGCCTAACGGAGTGAGCCACCCCCAGGACACTTATGTTTTTTAAAAGATGTCTTCTTTAGTGGTACATACTGACATATTTATAGACAAACCATGATATATGGGATTTGCCTCAAAGTAGTAGAATGCAAAAAAAAAAAAAAAAAACCAAACCCAAAATAATAGTAGGTAGGGGTATAGGTGAAACAAGTCATGGTAGATAATTTCTCAAGGAGGTGATGGGTGCATTGGAGTTCATTAATCAGTCTACTTTTTTAGATGTTTGGAATTTTCCTTAATTAAAAAAATTCAAATTTCTGTGAAGTTCATACTTCATCTGCTCTTCCAAACCACAGAAATTGAGCTTCTCTGCCAAGTTTATAAGGATTATTTTTTATTATTCTTAAAAAGAATATTCTTCTTCTTATTCTTATTATTCTTACTTATTTGACTGAGAGAAACACAGCTAGAGAGGGAACCCAAGAAGGGGGAGTGAGAGAGGGAGAAGCAGGCTTCCCGCTGAGCAGAGAGCATGATACGGGGCTTGATCCTGGTACTCCGGGGTCATGACCTGAGGCCAAGGCAGACACCCAATGACAGAGCCATCCAGACACCCCTATAAGGATTCCTAAAGATAGGATTATTCAAAACAGTATGGGGGCATAGAAAAACTCCAACAGGCTTCAGATTGCATTCTGGCTTCCCCATTTTCCAACTGCCTAACCATGTGACCCTGGGTACACCATTTTCCTTTTTTTGAGACCCAGGTTCCTCATCTGTACAGTGGAGTTAGTCACAAAGGAGCTACTGTTGTAAGTCACTCAGCATATTTTATGTTAGATACTCAATAGATGAGCTTAGAAACTGAGGACCTTCTATAACTTCTGGATTAATCTTAGGATCCCTTTGGTCTGTTTCCCAGATGTCAAAGAATTTGCTCAGGTTGCATGGTTGAAGTCTGGGTCAAGTAAGATGCTCTTCAAGCATCTGCACTCCACTTAGAACTCTAGTCCCTCTAGAAGGCCCATCCATTAATATACGGGTGAAATAAAATGTTAACTATTTCAGGGTACAGGTCTTTCACCTCCTTCATTAAGTTTATTCCTAGGTATTTTATTCTTTTTTTTTTTTTAAGATTTTATTTATTTGACAGAGAGAAACACAGCCAGAGAGGGAACACAAGCAGTGGGAGTGAGAGAGGGAGAAGCAGGCTTCCCGCTGAGCAGGGAGCCTGATGTGGGACTGGATCCCTGGTCTCCGAGATCATGACCTGAGTCGAAGGCAGTTGCTTAACCAACTGAGCCACCCAGGCGCCCCTAGGTATTTTATTCTTGTTGGTGCAATTGTAAATGGGATTGGGTTGAATGAACAAAGTAAATGAATGAATGGAACTGACATCAAATCATATATTTGGTTTCAGCCATGTGGACACTTTTTATAAAAATATGCCAGCACTAAGTAGAAAATGCTTTCTGATTTCCACAGGCATTAGATCAATAACAATATCCATAATTATTACTTTGGCTGCAGGCATTTTTCTTGTTCTTTACTCATATTAATTTAATCCTAATAGCCATATATAATGTGTCCTTTTTATCCCCATTTTATAGACCAAGAAACTGAAGCACAGAGAATTAGGTAACTAAGCCACTATCACATAGCCAGTATGTGGCAGGGCTGAACCCATTGATGGTGAGATTTTAAGACATGCGGTTAACAAATTCCTACCAGTTCATGGTCTAAAGCTACCCACCCCATATAAGCAAATATGTAACTGACTTTTAACACTCCAACAACAGGAAACTCTAAACTCTAGGTGATTTTATGACAAGGGTTCGCCCTGACATCTATGGTTACTCACGCTGTACTTCACAAAACTGCAAATACATTCGCAATCCTTCAGGTGTGGAATGCTCAGTGTATGTTGCAGGACCTCTGTGTACATCCAGACGTGGTGTTCTGACTTTCAACAAATACGTTTACCTTTGCTTGCATTTCAGTTTACCACATCGGCCACATAAAAAAACCAAGCAGACATTCTTAACGTTAAAGAAGGGGAAAGGTCATGTAGCATGCACACGACTACCTTTCCCAACATCTTTCACCGGGGTGACAAAACTTTAAAAAAAAGTTAATAGCCCAGGATCTAACATCCCATACTTTCTGTTCGCGCGTAAGTGTTCAACTAACCATTGGTGGTATTAGCTAAGAAGTCCCTGGAACAAGACCTTCTGCAGGCAGACAAGGAGTCGGCCACCCGCTCAGACTGATCCGACCTAACGCCTAAAAGAACCCAACTGATCCCTGGATGTAAGACACCCACATCCCGCAAACCCGCACGAGCATGAGCCATTCCGCCATTAACATGTGCCGGAAAACCGGGGAGTCCAACTAAGAGGCGGAGCAGGGCTTTGGCCCATTACAGCTCCCTGGTCCTCGGGGCTGTCCCCGCGGAGGCTTTGCAAACGTTGGGCCCCCAGCACGCAACGGGCGCCGGCTGGCCCTGCAAATCTCCGCCCGGCCGGCAGGGGGTGCCGCGGACGGAGCCCGGCGCCCCGAAGGGGGCGCGCGAGGCCGCCGGGGGCCCGGCCTCTCCGGCTCCCGCCCTTCACCCGCCGCCCTCCTCGCGCGGCGGCCGGCGAGCCCCCGGCGAGGGGAGGGGGGTGGGGAGCGGCGGGCGCCCGAAACGGCCCTGGAGCTCCGAGCGCCGAGCGGGAACAGCGCGAGCCCGAGGGGGCGGGGAGGCGGGCGGGCGTGCGCGCGCCGGGCGTGGGTGTGGGCGTGGGTAAGTAGAGCGGGCGCGGCGGGAGCGCTGGGCAGAGGGACGCTGGCTACCCTGGACAGCGCATCGCCGCCCGCCGGGGTCGCGGCGCCGCAGCGGATCATGGTGAGTGGGCGCCGCGCGCCGTCACCGCCGTTCTCCTTTCTCTCCTCGACCAACGCGCTGGGCGGGAAGGGGCCGGGCGGGCGGAGGCGCGGGAGCTGCGGGTTCGACCGCTGGAACCCGTCGCGCTCGGCGGGCCTGGGGAGGGGGCGGTGAACGTTTGGACCGGGGCGGGGGGCCGCGCGGGCCGGGTAGGGGCCGCGGGCTCGGGATCTTTGTCCGGGGCCGCGGTTCCGCCCCGGCACCTCGAGGCGCCCGCTCGCGTCCAGCCCCCTGTTGCAAGCACGAGGCCGGCCGGGGGCCCGGGATGCCCAACGAAACCGCCCCCGGTTCCCGCGGCGGCCATTCCCGCTTGCCTCCCACAGCCTGCTTCCTCCCACACCACCCCCCCCGACCCCCCGGCCCGACCCCCGGCGTGGGGGACGGCGTTTCCCTCGCGTGGTCCTGACCCTGCCTCCGGAAATTCTGGGGTTTTTGTGTCTAACGGTTGAATCCATGCCTCCTCTCCTCCCTGCGCGGTGCCTGCAATCCCGGGGGTGTGTCTGCGTGCTTGCCCCGGCCTCCCTGGCTTTGCCTGGTGGAGTCGGGGAGGCTCCCATTTGTTTACGGAGATGGGGGCAGAGGTGGGGGGGAGGTCTGGTGTGCTTTTTCCAACAACTACTCTTTCCCAGTTTCCCGGGCCAGTAGTCGACTCTAAATTCACACCGCTTTTTTTTGCTGGCCACGGGGCTCTGCCCTGGAGAGAGAGGGGTGCTTGTTTGTCTGTGTCCCCGTGCGTCCGTGTCCCGTGAACTGACTGAGAGTTTTGGCAGAAGAACCTGGTTCTGTGAAAGTGATGTGATTGCCATATGGTTCCTTCTCCACTCTGGGGCTTGTTAAAGTATGCTAATCTCCTTTCTTTTCCCCACTCCAGCTGACACTGATCAGGCCCGGATTTTGCTCTCTCCACCCTCTCAGGCACACACCATCTACCTGATTATACGTGAAGCCTTCTCTGGCCACCCTATCTAAAAATTTCAGTCTTTCCTACCCCACAGATAGGAACCACAGTTCCTATCACCCCTCTTCCTTCATTTTTTTTCTTTATAGCATTTATTATTTAACATATTTTGTTTATGTTGTTTACTGAACGTGTTCCCCACTAGAATGTAAATATCAGATTTTTTTTCATTTTGCTCACTGCTGTATTTCTAGTACCTACCACGGTGCCCGGCACATAATATGTGCTTGATAAGAAAATTAACCCCAAACCCAGCATACTAATGCTTAGGTACAAATGGGAAGCAGCAGTACAAGGATTATCTATGCAGTTGACAATTCATAAGGAGAATCTCAGGGGAAGTTATAGAGGAGGGATGCTCTTGGAAACTATGGGGCTCAGTGTGGCAACTCTCAGAAGAGTAGAGCTGGCTATCCCTTAATTCCTGGGTCTATCACTTTATGCCCTTGACACCTTTCATTTGGATAGATAAGTTTTAGAGCTAACTGACTCTCTCCTTGGGGGCCCTGAACCTTTGTTACAAATTATGATGAATTGTTATGAGTGAGAAAAGTCCAAGGATAACACCTTAATTGGAATGGAAGAGTCCTGGGAATTAATCTAACAGAGCCCAAATAAAGGGCTTGCTCTTATTAACTCTACTTTGTACCATTGTGATAGTACCTTTTTAGAAAAGTGTTTCTCAGAAACTTTGGGTTTTCTAAGGAGATATTTTTATGCATATGTCCACATACAAGTGGACAAGTCTCACTTAAAAAAAAAAAAAAAAGTGATGCTGGCAGTGGGAAGGTTTCCAGGGGTTAAATTCCAAATAAGCTACTGGGTCAGTTCAAAGAGATGCTGCTTTGGATCCAAGTCCAACGTGAATATAGTTTCCTTTGATGTCTGCTATTAGTTTTGTTCCAAAGTTTATATTTTTTTCTTCAAATTCCCTTTTGTTTTCCCCTTTCTATAGTGTAAGTTTTTTGCAATCCTTTGTTTTAATCCTGGGGACATGTGTTTTTGTAATCTGAGCCAAGCTGCAGAGTAAAATTTACGTGGGCAAGTTCCTGAAAATGGTGTAATTTAGCTGTTACTCTTCAAGTTCAGCAGTTCTATTACAATTGCTCTCCTGGCCAGATAGTAAAGATGAAAGGTAGAAAGGGGGGCAAGTGGGTGGCTCCGTTGGTTTAGCGACGGCCTTAGGCTCAGGTCATGATCCCGGAGACCCGGGATTGAGTCCCACATCAGGCTTCCTGCCTGGCGGGAAGCCTGCTTCTCCCTCTCTCACTCCCCTTGTTTGTGTTCCCTCTCTGGCTGTGTTTCTCTCTGTCAAATAAATAAAATCTTTAAAAAAAAAAGGTAGAAAGGAAGGAATGATACATTTGTCTTTAAAATTAAATCCAACCACAAACATAAATGAAAGACACCTCATTTTTTTGGTCTCAATTTATATTTGTAGATTTTTTTTATCTTATTCCAGTCAAACTATCAAGCCATTTTTTTTTGGTCTATTCCTCAAAGCGTAGTATTTTTCAAGGAATGTAAATCCCCTTTTAAAGTTATCCAGTTGGATAAGCTTAATTCTCGTTCTTTCAACAAAGAGTTGGAATTTCATCCAGCTCCCTTGAAAACATTTCTTTCAAATTGAAGTATAATCCCTTCAAAACATTTTAATCACGGTTTGGGAGGTTCAGGGGCTTTCATAGTCTGAAATTTAAGTGGTTCGGTATTGTAAATTTGTTATATTCCGAAAACAGGGTCCTTCTATTGAGAGTTGTGCCCAGTCTCCTTTGGGCAGACTACCATCTAACCTGAAAGTTTTGTATATTTAGGAGTAGACATTGATAAGAGACAAGAGGTTAGTTGATAAGAGACAAGAGGTGATACCAGTAAGCTCTTACTTAAGCTCAGCATGGTGAAAATCTGCCAACATGAGAAGCTCAGCAAAATTCTGAAGTTACAAATTTGCACATTTGTATCTTAATCGAATTAGGACATCTTTGATATGTCCTGGACTCTGACAGTGAACCATTCTAATAAATTGTTAGTTTAAATATAACCATTTAAAATCTAACAATTGAAGAGTTGCAGAGTATAACTTGTTCTGGAATTGATGATGTGGCAGTTTAGACCTTGAGATCTGGAGTGAGTCATGGATTTGAACCCCAACACTAAGATTTAACTGTGTGACCTTGGGCAGGTTAACTTGAAAACTTAGTTTTTTTTGTTTGTTTTGTTTTAACATTCAGTGAATGTTATCTTTTATGATCACGGGTGTTCTTTTCTCCCATATCTGGCTGTTTTCAGTTGAAATACCTCAGAATAATGTCTGTGATTCACTCATGGATCTCATCCCCTTATGTGATCCTGAAATGTGTCTAGTATCGCTCTATATCAACACCGTCTAGTAGGAATATGCAAACTGCATTGTAACTTAAAATTTTCTAGTAGTGGCATTAAGAAGTAAAAAGACAGGCAAAGTTAATTTTAATAATAGATCTTAGTTAACCCAATTCATGCAAATATTATTTCAATCAATGTAAAAAAATTAGCTATTATACATTTTTCCCCCACATGAAATCTTCAACATCTGGTTATGCGTTTTATATTGATAGCACATTCGGTTCAGGTGAGTCACAATTTCAGGTGCTCAGTAGCCACCTGTGGGACAAAACAGCCCCAGATAACCCACATCTTCCAAATTTACCTCTTGTCTGCTGGTCCCTTCCCTTTCCGTGAGAACTTCACCGCCGCCTTAAACCTAGTGTTACCAAAAGTCAGCTACTCAGCTTTCAGACTGCCCTCTCTGTTCCCTTTGCTAGTAATTCCACCAGCTCTCAAGTCTACTGTGTCTGAAATCAGATTCTGACTCGCCTTTTCCTTCTGTATTGTTCATTGTATAATACTCTCACCTTTTGAGACTCTCCTTACATCTTCTCTCTTCTCCAGCCCCCTCTCCGTTATTGTCTTTCTTACAGATGTCCTCCTTTTTGGTCCCTTAGCTTTTAATCTTTTTACTTGAAGCTCATTATTTTTTCAAGGCCGGAGTCCTCATTTTCCTATAGTAGCTTAAAGCTAGGGGCGCTCTGGTCCTGATAGGTTTCCAAGGCCTCCCTCTTGCCACCTCCCTGTGTTGTGCTTCTCTTCCTTCTGGCCACCCCCAAACCCCCTTCCTGCCTCTGGAGAAAGGTAGTTCTCTACCTCCCAATCCCTGGGCTCTGCCTTCTGGCCATTCTCTCATAGCTCTTTTGTATGTTAAGTTATAAATGCTTTCTATTTTATACTTTATTCCTGTGCTTCACACTTTTATCAAATATCCAAAGAAATACAGTTCCTTTGAAAATCTGATGTTGAAATGACCCACCTGAGGAAAGAAGCACAGATAAAGGAAGGGGGAAAATAAGCCATGGGAAGGGAAAATTAAATTTTTCTTTGAGCTTTAACTGCCTTTCTAGAAGTATCAGTGGACCTGATTCACAATAACGGCACCAGCCGCCACAAGTATGGTGATACCTTACTCAGCGCTTTGAGGGAAACAGTACACTTTCCTCTGGCCCGGTGAACAGAGGCACGAAACAACAGAAGGGTGTGGGACCAAGGGTCAAGAAACCTAGTTTCCTTCTAGTCCTAGCTTTTTTTCATTGACTAGCTTTATTGCCTTAAGCCCATCACTCTGAGGACCATTTACTCATCCTCAACATGGGGTATTCTCCTTGCACAACATTGTTCTGGCAGAATCAATGGAGTGTGTACACCCACTCTTCTCTGGCTGCTTGGCTGGATCTTTCTGCCACAGAGCTGTACAGCTGTCTTCCTAATACCCTTTTCCCCCTTCTTTCATAAATGTTAAGAGAACACAATCTTAGGATCAAAAAAGTTTTGGGAAGCCGTAGACAAGACACACTATTTTTTCTTTCTTTCTTTCTTTCTTTGGAGGCACAGTTGATACACAGTGTTACGTTCATTAGTTAGGAGTACAGCATAGCGAGTCAACAAAATCTATACCTTCTGCTATGCTCACTGCCCGCTTAGCCAGCATCTGTCCCCATACAGTGCTACAATACAATACAAAACTGACTGTATTCCCCAAGCTGTACCTTCCATCCCTGTGACTTCTTCATTCCTGAACTGGAGGCCTATATCTCCTCCTCCTCTTCATTCATTCATTTTGTTTGTCCTCCTGTCCCGCCTACCCTCTGGCAGTCACCAGTTCTCTGTATTTACAGGTGTTTATTTCTTTGTTCATTTCCTTTTTTTTTCTTTTAGTTTCCGCATATATGTGAAATCATAGAGTATTTGTCTTTCTGTGTTAGACTTACTTCATTTAGCATCATACCCTCTAGATCCTACCATGTTGTCACAAATGACAAGATCTCATTCTTTTTTTTTTTTTTCCTTTGCTAATATTCTGTTGTGAGATATATATATAAATATCTCACACACGGGCGCCTGGGTGGCTCAGTGGGTTAAAGCCTCTACCTTCGGCTCAGGTCATGATCTCAGGGTCCTGGAATTGAGCCCGGCATCAGGCTCTCTGCTCAGCAGGGAGCCTGCTTCCTCTTCTCTCTCTGCCTGCCTCTCTGCCTACTTGTAATCTCTCTCTGTCAAATAAATAAATAAAATCTTAAAACAAACAAACATCTCACACATTTTATTTATCCATCTATTGATGGACATCTGAGTTACTTTCATATCTTGGCTATTGTAAATAATGTTGCAGTAAACATAGAGGTTCATATGTCTTTTGGAATTAATGTTTTTATTCCCTTTGGGTAAATACCCAGTAGTGGAGTTGGCGGATCATATGGTAGGTCTATTTTTATTTTTTTATTTTTATTTTTTTATTTTTTTAAGATTTTATTTATTTGACAGAGAGAAACACAGCGAGAGAGGGAACACAAGCAGGGGGAGTGAGAGAGGGAGAAGCGAGAAGCAGGCTTCCTGCCAGGCAGGGAGCCTGATGTGGGACTCAATACCAGGACTCCAGAATCATGACCTGAGCCGAAGGCAGTCGCTTAACCAACTGAGCCACCTAGGCGCCCCATTTTTAATTTTTTGAGGCACCTTTATATTGTTTTCCACAGTGACTGTACCAAATTACATTCCTACCAATGGTGTACAAGGGTTCCCTTTTCTCCACATCCTTGCCAACACGTGTTATTTTTCTTCTTTTTGATACTAGCCATTCTGGCACGTGTAAGATGGTATCTCAGTGTGGTTTTGATTTGTATTTCCCTGATGATTAGTGATGTTGAGCGTATTTTCACATATCTGTTGGCCATCTGTATGTCTTCATTGGAAACATTTCTATTGAGGTCCTCTACCCATTTTTTAATTGATTATTTGGCGTTTTGATATTGAATTGTATGCTAATATATTTCAGAAATTAACTCTTCATTAGATATATCATTTGCAAATATCTTCTTCCATTCAGCAGATTGTGTTTTTGTTTTGTTGCTTCCTTCATTGTGCAGAAGCTTTTTATTTTGATGTAGTCCCTGTGGTGTATTTTTGCCTTTGTTTCCCTTGCCTGATTAGACAGATGTAGAAAACTATTACTAAGGCTAGTGTCCAAGAAATTACTGCCTGTGTTTTCTTCTAGGATTTTTATGCTTTTGGGTCTCACATTTAGGTCTTTAATCCATATTGAGTTTCTTTTTGTGTATGGTGTGAGAAAGTTGGCCACTTTTATTTTTTTGCATGTAGCCGTCCAGTTTTCCCAGCACCATTAATTGAAAAGACTGACTTTTCCCCATCGTATATTCTTGCCTCCTTTGTCATAGATTAAATAATCTATATAAGCGTCATTTCATTTCTGGGCTCTCTATCCTGTTCTGTTGATCTGTGTGTCTGTTTTTGTGCCAGTACCATACTGTTTTGATTCCTGTAGTTTGTAGTGTATTTTGAAATCAAATTATGCCTCCAGCTTTGTTCTTCTTTCTCAATATTGCTTTGGCTATGCATAGTCTTCTGTGGTTCCGTAGCAACATTAGGATTACTTGTTCTGAGATGTGTGAAAAATGCTGTTGTATGTTGATCGTGATTGCATCGAATCTGTATATTGCTTTGGGTAGTATGGATATTTTAACAATATTGTTCCTCTAATCCATGAGCATGATGTATCTTTTCATTTGTTTATGGTGTCTTCAATTTCTTTTATCAGTGTTTTATAGGTCTTTCACTTCCTTGGAAAAGTTTGTTCCTAGGTATTTTATTCTTTTTGGTGTAGTTACAAGTGGAATTGTTTTTTTAATTTTTATTTCTGCTTTGTTATTAGTATATAGAAATGCCCCAGATTTCTGTGTATTAATTTATATCTTGCAGCTGTACTGAATGCGTTTATTCTAACAGTGTTTTGGTGAAGTCTTTATGGTCATCTATATATAGTATCCTGTCATCTGCAAATAGTGAGTTTTCTTTTTTCCCTACCCACTTGGATATCGTTTATTTCTTTCATTGTGTGATTGCTATGGCTGGGACTTACAGTACTGTGTTAAATCGCAGTGGTGAGAGTGGACATCCTTGTCTTGTTCTGATCTTAGAGGAAAAGCTTTCAATTTTTCCCCACAATGTTAGCTATGGTTTGTCATGTATGGCCTTTATTATGTTGAGGTACATTGCCTCTAAGCACACATTGTTGAGTTTGTTTGTTTGTTTTTTTATCACAAATAGATGTTAAGTTTTGTCAGATGCTTTTTTGCATCTATTGATGTGATCATATGATTATTATCCTTTGTTTTGTTAACGTAGTATATCACATTGACTGATTTGTAGATAGTGACCATCCTTTCTCTCCAGAATAAATCCCACTTGATCGTGGTGATCCTTTTAATGTGTTGTTGGAATTGGTTTGCTGATACTTTATTGAGGATTTTTGCATCTATGTTCATCAAGTATATTGGCCTATAATTTTCTTTTTTTGTACTTTGTGGTTTCGGTATCAGGGTAATGTTGAGTTGACCTCACAGAATGTATTTGGAAATTCCTTCCTCTTCTGTTTTTTTGGAATAGTTTGAGAATTGATGTTAAATATTTACATGTGTGGTTGAATTCACCTAAATCCATCTGGTCCTGGGCTTTTGTTTGTTGAGAGGTTTTTGATTACTGATTGAATTTTGTCATTAGTTTGGTCTGGTCAGATTTCCTATTTCTTCTTGACTGACTTTTGGAAGATTGTATAGTTCTAAGAATTTATCCATTTCTTCTAGGTTTTCCAGTTTGTTGGCATATAATTTTAATAATCTTTTATATTCTTTTGTATTTCTGTGGTGTTTATTGTTACTTCTCTTTCTGATGTCATTTATTTAGATCCTCTCTTTTTTTCCTTAATGAGTTTGGCTAAAGGTTTATCAATTTTGTTATCTTTTCGAAGAATGAGTTCTTGGTTTTGTTGTGTGTGTGTGTGTGTGTGTGTGTGTGTGTTTTAAATCTCTATTTCATATATTTCTCCTTCAATCTTTATTATGTCCTTTCTGTTAGTTTTTCTGCTTGGATGATCTATCCATTGTTGTAAGTGGGTGTTAAAGCCCCCTGCTGTTATTATGTTACTGTCAGTGTTTCCCTTTATATTTTATATTTTTCAGTGTTTATGTATTCAAGTGCTCCATTGTTGGGTGTGTAGATATTCACAATTACTATATCCTCTTGTTACATTGATGCCTTTATCATTATGTAATGCCATTTTTTGTCACAGTCTTTGTTTTATTTTTTTGATTTTTAGTTTTTTAAAGATTTTATTGATTTGAGAGAGCATACACATGCACACAACAGAGAGAGAGGGAGGAGTAGACTCCCCACTGAGCAAGGAGCCCTGATGTGGGGCTGGATCCCAGGACCCTGAGATCATGACCTGAGTCCATGGCAACAGGTTAACCACCTGAGCCACCCAGGCACCCCAGTCTTTGTTTCAAAGTCTGATTTGTCTGATACAAGTATTGCTAGTTTGGCTTTTATTTTGTTTTGTTTTGTTTTTGCCTCCTTTTGCATGAAATATTTTTTTCCCATCCCTTCACCTTCAACCTGTATGTGTGTTTAGAGCTGAAGTGCATCTCTTGGAAGCAGCACATATGCATATGTGACTCTCATTTTTAATTCAGTCATCCTATATCTTTTGACTAAGCATTTATTTTTATTTATTTATTTTATTAACAAATAATGTATTATTGTTTCAGGGGTGTAGGTCTGTGATTCATCAGTCTTACATAGTTCAGTGCTCACCATAGCATATACCCTCCTCATTGTGATTGAACATTTAGACCATTTACATTTAAAGTAATTATTGATAGGTATGCACTCTCTGCCATTTTGTTAATTGTTTTCTAGGTTTGTTGTTTGTTTGTTTTTTTCCTTTGTTTTCCTGTCCTTCTTCTCTGTTCCTTTTTTCCTTGCGCTCTTTCCTTGTGGTTGATGACTTTCTTTTAGTGTTATGTTTGGCTTTCTTTCTCTTTTTTTTTAATGTACTTATTATAGGTTTTTTTGTTGTGGTTTCCATGAGGTTCATATATAACATTGTAAATATATAGCAGTCTATATTAAGTTGATGGTCATTTAAGTTCCCACACATTCTAAAGAAACAAAAAAAAACAAAATAACTATTTTTACTCCTCCATCACATTTTGTATATTTGTTGTCAGATTTTATGTTTTTATTCTGTGAGTTCCCTTTAATCACTATGATATAATTGATTTTGCTACTTTTGTTCTGTAACCTGCATAGTCGTTCGCTGATCTGCTATCTTTACTATATGCTTTTGCTCATGAAATTTTGTCCTCTCAATTTTCTAATTTTGAAAATGGTATAATTTTCCTTCCAATTATGACTTTCTCTTTTTCACTTATTGAAGTTCCTTTAACATTTCCTACAGGGCCAGTTTAGCAGTGATGAGCTCCTTTGACTTTTTTTTTATCTGGGAAACTATCTCTTCTGTTCTGAATGGTAATCTTGCTGCTGGGTAGGCACGTCGTTGTTGTTTTTCCCTTTCAGGACTCTGAATATATCATGCCACTCCCTTGGGGCCTGCAAAGCTTCTGCTGAAGAATTAGCTGACAGGGACGCCCTGGTGACTCAGTCATTCAGCTGCTGCCTTCCTCAGGTCGTAATCCTGTAGTCCTGGGATCGAGCCCCGCACTGGGCTCCTTCTTGATGGAAAACATGCTTCTCCCTCTCCCACTCCCTCTGCTTCTGTTCCCCTTCTACCTGTGTTTCTCTCTGTCAAATAAATAAATGAAATATTTTTTAAAAAATCAAAAAATGCTGACAGCCTCCTGGGATTTCCCTTCTTTTGTAATTAGTTGCTCTTCTCTTGCTTGTAAAATTCTCTGCTTATCTGTAATCTGTATCCCCTCCTTTTTTTAAAAAAGATTTTATTTATTTATTTGACAGAGAGAGATCACAAGTAGGCAGAGAGAGAAGAGGAAGCTGAGCAGAGAGCCTGATGTGGCCTCGATCCCAGGACCCTGAGACCATGACCTGAGCCGAAGGCAGAGGCTTTAACCCACTGAGCCACCCAGGCGCCCAGTACCATTTTAATTATTATGTATCATGATGTGGACTTCCTTGGTTCATTTTGTTTGGAGCTCTCCTTGCTTCTTAACCTAGAAGTCTGTTTCCTTCTCTAGGTTAGGGAAGTGTTTGGCTATTATTTCTTCAAATAAAATTTCTGCCCCCTTCTCTCTTCCTCTGGGACCCATATAAGACAATGTTCCTTCCCTTGATGTTGTCCAAGAGGTCCCTTAACCTATCCTCCTTTCTTTTATTCTTTTTGCCGTTCAGCTGGGGTGCTTTCCCTTATACTCTCTTCCAGATTGCTGATCTGTTTGTCTGGATCCTCTAATCCATTGTTGATTCCCCCTAGTGTATTTTTCATTTCAGTTATTGCTTTGTACCTTCTTAATTAGATCTACCTTAACAACTATTTAAAACTGAGACCTGCCTTGCCATATTCACATATGCCTGGTCCCCTTACACTGCTATATTTTTTCATAGCACTTGGATTTACTGATTTATAGAACACTTGGTACCTCTTAATTATTATGTGATTTTTGTTTGTCCCTTCATAACATGTCTTTTCATGTCCCCTTTTGTTTGCAAGCTTCATGTGGACAGATTTTTGTTTGCCTTGCTTGGTAAAGTATCTCAAGCATCTAGGCTAATGCCTAACCTATAGTCAATTTGAAACAGTTATTTGCTGATAAAGTGAAGGCTAGTTTTGCTGGTTCCCAGTGCAGTATTCTTTTCTCATCAGTCCCAATTACCATCCATAAAGGATTAATTTGGAAATGCACATCTGCTTTGCAAACATATTCGCAGTATAGTTCTTTTAAAGACGACTGTCTCTTAAAGCATTTATAATTATTTATCCCAGTTGAGTTTAGGCGTGTTTCAGTAATTTGCTGTTTCATCCGTGCACATATTCTTGTGTAACCTTTCAGTAAATGATGATGTATATGTAGTCCTACAACTATATTTATATTTCACAATCGTATTTGTGGAAGACGTGAGGTTATGTCATTTCTAAGTAATGAAACCTACAATTTTATTATTGAAATTAAAATGAATGCATATACATTTCCGTAACTGTATTTGCTTTTCATGGTATAATTCATAGATGGGGCCAGCTTATATTCTTACTTTTACATAGTGAAATCTATAAGCAATAACATTAAATTCTCACTGAAATTAAAACATGAGTGTCTTAATAGCAATATAAACAAAGCTATGATTTGTGAATTTACTAAGTAATTATTTTGATCCTTACATATACATTATCTTCTTTGGCTTTAAGTTATCACTTAAATACACTACAAGTATAGTAATGTTATTTTATATTTATTAACCAGTTAACGTGTATAAAAGTGCATTGGAAAACATTTATCTTTTTTGAAGCCTTACAAAAAATTTGCAGTTAGGTAAAGCAGTCATTCTTTCAGTTGAATGACTGAGTATTAAGATACTGAGGAGGATATTTGCAAATGACGCTATAGACAAAGGGCTGGTATCCAAGATCCATAAAGAACTACTCAAACTCAACATCCAAAAAGAAGATGAACACATCAAAAAATGGGCAGGAGACATGAAGAGGCACTTCTCCATACAGACAGATGAAAAAATGTTCATTGTCACTAGCTATCAGGGAAATTCAAATCAAAACCACACTGAGATACCACCTTACACCAGTCAGAATGGCCAAAATTAACAAGTCAGGAAACAACAAGTGTTGGAGAGGCTGCGGAGAAAGGGGAACCCTCTCACACATTGGTGGGAATGCAGGTTGGTGCAGCTGCTTTGGAAAACTGTGGAGATGCCTTAAAAATTTAAAAATAGAGCTACCCCATGACCCTGCAATTGCACTACTGGGCATTTACCCCAAAGATACAGATGTAGTGAAAAGAAGGGCCATATGTACCCCAATGTTCATTGCAGCAATGGCCACAGTTGCCAACCTGTGGAAAGAGCCAAGGTGCCCTTCAACAGATGAATGGATAAAGAAGATGTGGTACATATATACAATGGAATACTACGCCTCCATCAGAAAGGATGAATATCCAACTTTTGTAGCAACATGGACTGGATTGGAAGAGATTATGCTGAGTGAAATAAGTCAAGTAGAGAAAGTCAAGTATCACATGGTTTCACTTACATGTGGTGCATAAGGGGTAATATAGAGGACAGCAGGAGAAGGAAAGGAAATGGGAAGTAAGGTAATTCCGGGAGAGAAATGAATCAGAGACTTTGGACTCAGAAACAACCTGAGGGTCTTGGAGGGAGGGGGTTGGGGATGGGAGAGTCTGGTGGTGGGTACTGAGGGCACGTACTGCATGGAGCACTGGGTGTGGGGCATAAACAATGAATCTTGGAACACCGAAAAAATAAAATTAAAAAAAAAAAAAGTCACTGAGCAGAGGGGCACCTTTGTTAAGCATCTGACTCTCAGTTTTTGGCTCAGGTCATGACCTCAGGGTCCTGAGACACCCTTGCCTGGGGTTCTGTGCTTAGTGAGGAGTCTGAAATTCTCTCCCTTTCCTTCTGCCCCCTCCCTTTCAATGAATGAATAAATCTTTAAAAAAAGACATTGATGAGAGAAAACTTTTGTTTCATAATGACAGTTTATCATATGAGTTTACTTGCAATACTTTAATAATTTAAATTACTCATTTTTTCATATTGCTAAGCAGAATTTGGTTATTAGACTCTTTGAATTTAACAGATATTATAACTGGTTAGGGACCCTTAGTGTTTTGGCAGGGTCAGAAGTTTATCAACTGTTACACTGAGGTTAGATTAGTTAGAGTTAATTAGTTAGAGTCAGATTAAAAATTAACTCAAGCCTTTAAAGAAGAACACAGAAGGTGTCCATAATGCAAAAATAAAATGAGGCCATTTTCAATTTTCCAGAAAAATTTGTTCTGATCACCTTGTTTTCTTTGCCTTTGAGAGATCTGTGCAGTGTTCTCTGACACAGTGGGAAGAAAGAAGGAGCCTATACTTTGCTCTCATTGTAGAGACTTTCCTTAATATGTTACAGGGAAGATTTATCCTGTTGGGCCAGGAGCTTCCTGATTTTTGGAAATGCATGTTTGGGGAATGTTTTAATGTCAGTGGTGCAGTTATGCTTAAGGAGGGTGCTTTGGGTTATCAGAACAATACTCATTTTCTTCCAGGAGAACCTAATCCAAATTGCCCTTAGAGGCTATTTCACATCTCTCTCTCCATAGGTTAGGGCATTGTTTTACTCCTCTGTGTTCTTCAAGGTAAGCATTACCCCCTTTCCCTTGGTCTTTTCTGTACTCAGACTCCTAAAAAGAAATGGCATGTATCACAACTTACTTTGAGATCTAACTGCCTGAAGTCTGTTTCACTAGTACAAAACAACCATACCAGTTAAAAAAAAAAAAAAAAAGTCCAGACTTAGCATGGGTAACTTTTACTTCTTTATTGAGCCAAATGATTGGCAATTGAGAAGCCAAAATCCCACAGGATTGATAAGGCTGGGATCAAGGTTGTGTCTAGGACACCAGAGTACTCAGAAGACGAGTCAGTTCAACAAGAGGAGAAAAAAATCAAATGAGTGGTCTGAGAGCTTGAGAAGGAGCAAGAACTTGGGAACTGGACAGACATATTTAAATGCACATTCCCAGACTAGATGAAGCCAGAGCCACTGAATCAGAATCTCCGTGGGAGGGGCTTTGGAATTTGTGTGCCAGGAATTAAGTCCACAGAAATCTGAAATCCAGCATTCTAGGAGTTAAGAGGAATGAACTACCACAAATATTTAGTGTACGCTTCATGAAGGAGTTGGGGTTGACACTAGATCTTGTTAGGTTGGATTTTGATATATAGGGAAAAGGAGGAATGTAGAATCAAACAGAAGATTCCATTTAGGGGAAATACTGGGTAAGGAAGGACCCAGAAAGTAATAACGTGTGTTTGAGAAACACTGTACTGTGAGCCGCTTATGGACGAGGCTCCTTGCAGAGCCTAGCTTCCGCTTAGGTGCTCAGTAAATGATTTTTGAATTGTGAAGGTTGTGGACTAGCAGGGGTATGGAATGAGGGCAAGATTTCTGAAGAGTCTTGAACCTGAGGCCAAGAAGTTCCTTCTTGATTTTTTAAGACAAGTTTTTGAAATGGAGAGTCCAGACGATCAAAGGGTCATTTAGGAAGATTAACCACGTGGGCAGAGAGGACTGGGTGAGGAGGTTGGGGGGGGGGGTTGAGCTCATGGGTCAGTACTCCCTTATTTTCATGTGTCAACATTTGAAAAAGTGATTTCTTGAACTGTACATTCCTGGGTTCAGTACTCTACTCCATTTATCTCCTCTTTAAGATGGTGAAGATTGGAGCACATAAGATAACCTGTAAATTCCTCATACACAATCCAGCTGAGAGTGAATAGTCAAAACTGGTGCCTGTTACCCACAGAAACTTAATCCTGTTCATCTTTAGAAACCTAACTTTTTTTTCCCCCCGCTGTGCCTGGAAGAGAGATTGTTTTTAGATTTAACTTGATTAATGTACATTTACTTACATTTTTAAAATCTTCATGTTCCTGTGACTATGGTTTTTAGTTTAACATTCAGGACTTTTTCTGGAGATACTGAAAAAGTAATTAAGATTTCATTCTCTGATATTCAGTTCCCCGTTTTCAGGTTGCACGAGTTCTGTTAATTAGCTAAAAATGAAAAACCAAGCCATGTGCTAGTTTCAGGACTGTTTTTCCAGCTGAATAGTTCTCACCTATAGATGCACGCATATTAGGAAACTGAATATATTTTGAAGATTGTTTCAAGGATTTGAATCACAATTTTAGAAAATCCTTACAGCTCCTCGTAATCAGATTAAACCTTGGCTATTTGCCCAACTGCCTCCATCAAATTGCCTGTGTCTTGAGCTTCTTAATAGTGCTTAATCTAATGCCCTAACCCTTACAAATTTACCCTCCAAGAAAGCATATCTTCCACTCTCTGCCTTTCCCACCTGATCATCGTTATTTCATTACTAAAACCCTAAATAGAGCAGATTGTTAGATTTGTATATTGTATTTGAAATAACAGGGAAAGAGAACGCATATATGTACTTAGTTTGTTTTCCTTTTTCCCTGTCAGTTTGGAGGAAGTGAAAATTGATTGCAAACGTCAGTGTATGGGTCAAAACAAAGTAAGTGGACAATATAGGACTGACTTTGCATGATCTGGGAAGAGACAGTGTTAGAAAAGACTGAGATTAGGTGGGTAAAGTGGAAGGTCTGTCAGATGTGTTGAAGACCATGAAGAGACCAGCCTGGCTGGTGTGCAGCTGTCGAATTGAGGACTGGTCCCCCCAAGGCTGGAGGACTGGTTGGGACCAAATGGAATAAACTCTCTGGGCTTCTGGTTCATAGTCCATGACGCCCTCCAGCGTAAAATTCTTTCATATCTGGCAGGCTTATTTTGTCTTGGATGGTGTGGCTCCCTATCAGTTCATTTTCAAATAAAATACAATAATTGCAGCCTCAATTTGTGAGCCCCTCCAGAGGAACTTCTGGCAGTGTCCCTAGTGATGATAATCGAAATATCCTATGCCTGTGCAACACATTTCAATTTGCAGAACATTTTCACAGCATCCTCTCAGTTGATGTCATTTAGTTAGTTGCTTTTGTATTATCTTTACTTATTATCTTTACTTTATATGTCTTGTTTACCACTGTACTTTCAGTGCTCGGATTGTATCTGCGTGTAATAGACACTCAAAGAATACTTGTTGGAGCAGTGGACAGCTGTGTAGAGTAGCTCTCCCTTGGTTGAGGAAACTGAGACTCAAATTGTTTTATCTGGAATCCAACAAGTAGTAAGTGGTGGATTGGGGGTTCACACCCTTTTTATACCTTGTGTCTCTTGTCTTCTACCCCGATGCTTATTTCATTACCAGTGGACTTCCCCAGTACTCACGATATTTTCAGCATAACTTGCAAAAACGTAAGCCACAAAAAGTGACAGGTTTGACCATGTCACAGTTTGAAATTGAGACTATAAAAGACACCACATTCAGAGATTTAAAAAAACCAAGCAACAGAAGGCACCTGGGTGGCTCAGTCGGTTAAGTGTCTGACTCTTGATTTCAGCTAAGATCATGAGTTCAGGGCTGTGAGATCGAGCTGTGTCTGGTGCTCCGTGCTCGGCAGAGTCTCCTTGAGATTCTCTCTCCCTTTGCCCACCCCCTGCCCCACTCATGCTTGCTCTAAATATATTCATATATACATACATATTAAAAAAAAATCAAGCAGTAGACTAGGAAAAGATATTTACAGTCTATATTAACAATATAGATTATGGGGCGCCTGGGTGGCTCAGTCATTAAGCGTTTGCCTTTGGCTCCTGTCATGATCCCAGAATGCCGGGATCGAGCCCCGCATCAGGCTCCCTGTCCGGAAGGAAGCCTGCTTCTCTCTCTCTCTCACTCCCCCTGCTTGTGTTCCCTCTCTAGCTGTGTTTCTCTCTGTCAAGTAAATAAGTGAAACCATAAAAATATCCCTATATATATATGAGTCTATATATTAGAGAGAGAGAGATAGATATAGATTGTTATATATACTAATGACTTATAAATCAATAAACAGAGAACAATTTTTAGAACCATACATAGGTGTTATTAAATGGCAGCTCACTGGAGAGGAAAACTGCACAGCCAGGAAAATTTTCTTTTTTTTTTTTAAAGATTTTATTTATTTGACAGAAACACAGCCAGAGAAGGAACACAAGCAGGGGGAGAGAGAGAGGGAGAAGCAGGCTTCCCGCCGAGCAGAGAGCCTGATGTTGGAATCCCGAGTCTCCGGGATCCTGACCTGAGCCGAAGGCAGTCGCTCAACCAACTGAGCCACCCAGGCACCCCTAGCCAGGAAACTTTTAAAGACACACCCCGCGGCAGTAGTAATAAGGAAATGCAAATTAAAACCGTGCCACAACTCTGAACTTGTCAAAAATTTAAAGACAGACAGTAGCAAGTCCCATAAGCTCATAAGAACAATATGGTAATTTTTACTAAAATCTATATTCCCCAAAAAACATAGCAATTCCATAACTAGACCTATTTCCAGAGAAAGTCTCAGTTATGAAAACAAGGATATTTGTGTAAAGCAGCATTATTTGTATTAGAAAAGCTGGAAACAACCTATGATTCCATCATAAGGAAATGGATAAATAACAATATAGGATATTCACATGATGGATGTTACACAGCAGTTACAATGAATGAGCCAGATCTACGTGTGTCCTCATGAATAGATTCGGCTGCAAGAACATACGTATGATATAACTTACATATATCTTTAAGATGTGTAAAACAGTGCTGTTTTATGAATATTTGTATAGAAATGTATAGAAATACAAGGACTGAAATCAAATGTATTACAGTAGTTATATCTGAGGAAGAAATGAGGGGCAAAAGATTAGGGAGATTTACAAAGGAAGTGATGACATCATCAGCTATACTTCATTCCTTAGTTCCCAGTACCTAGTAGGTACATTTGATAGCTATTGAGTTAATTTGAAAAGGTAAAACAAATATGACACAGTTTCAACATGTGTGATATATTTATTTTGTTATTCTCTACATTTTTTGCCTTTACATTTTTTCCCAAGCTGAAAGTCGGTTTGGATTTGGCATCAGCATCCTATGCTCAGGTCAGAGATCTGGTAAGTAAAGCACACACGTAGGACAGATGAGCCTCAGGGCAGGAGGGCCTTCTTTTGTTTTGTTAAACTCTAGTCCTTTCCTCTTGACCCACTGACTCAATCTAAGGCCTTACAGGGTCAGACTCCAGCATCCACGAAGTTTCAGAGAACGAAAGGGCTACCTGTACAAGGGCCTACGTGTCCTCCTCAGCGTCAGCCAAAGGAATAGGGATATTTTCCCATGTGCAGAAAGAAAGCAAAGAGCCATATACTGACAACAATAGCAACTAAGTTGAATTCTGACCGTGTTGTAGGTTCTAAGAACCTTGTCATCACTCACCCCACAGCAGCCCTGTGAGTTGGTTGTGTCAATCAGTTCTTTTCTTCATAAACCAACTAATAAATAGAAAAAAAAAAAAGGAAAAGAAAAAAACCAAGACCCGTATTATTATTGGAGGCAATTTACTCTTCTGAGGGAGATACTTTGGACTGAAATTCTCCAGTCACCGATCAGCCCATTTATCTACACCTGCTTCTAGCGGACAGTAAAATCTCTTTACCAAAAGTGGCCAGACTGAAGAGTCAATAAATCATTCAGTCAGTAGCTTATCAGGGCGGCCAGGACGGGACCTATTTTAATCTATCTTGGACTTAAAATACTACATCCAATCTAAAGCAAAACCAAATCCTCAAAGAGGGAAAAGATATCCTTTAACTAAAACAATTTATACATTGTTATAAAGAAATTTTATGGTTGTCATTTGAGGGATAGAAAAGAAATCCCTGTGTCTGCAGATTCTCCCCACCCCTCCAAAGAAGTCCAGAATAGGTCCATGTGGAGGAATGGTATCACGGGGAAAGTTTTTTTTTTCTAGGCACAAAAAAAGGAAATGGTTATATTGATAGAAAAACAGCTTTCAGAGTGCGGGAGATAATAGTTCTGCCGCGTTCTGAAAATGTTCACTTCTGAGGTCCCACTTTTAAAAAAGATGTTGCCGGGGCGCCTGCGAGGCTCAGTCGGTTAAGTGGCTGCTTTCAGCTTGGGTCATGATCCCAGGGTCCTGGGATCGAGTGCCGCATCGGGCTCCCTGCTTAGCAGGAAGCCTGCTTCTCCCTCTCCCTCTCCCTGCCGCTCTTCCTACTTGTGCTCTGTGTTTGTGTGTCAAAAAATTAAATAAGATATTTTTTAAAAATTAAAAATTAAAAAAAGATGCTGGGGCACTTGGGTGGCTCAGTCATTGAGCATCTGCCTTCTGCTCAGGTCAAGATCCCGGAGTCCTAGGATTGAGCCCTGCATCAGGCTCCCTGCTTAGAAGGGAGCCTGCTTCTCCCTCTCTCACTCCCCCTGTTTGTGTTCCTTCTCTAGTTGTGTTTCTCTCTGTCAAATAAATAAATAAAATCTTTAATAAAAAAAAAAGCTGCCAAACTAGAATAAATCCAAAGGAGAATGCCAAAGAGCGTTCATGTCCTATATATGGACATCTGTGTAATACTTAATATATTCAACTAATGCTTGTGGAAGGAGGAAGGAAGAAAATATCATACAACACAGTAGGGAGGAGAGGGAAGAAAGGAAAGGAAGGTGGGAGAAGTTGGGCCCACTGAGGCTGGTTAGTTCGGAAAGCTGAGGCATGGTGTGAGAGGCCTTTTGTCGGTGCCTGAAGGGCTCTCAGGTGAAAGAGAAAACACCAGCTGCATATGATTTCAGAGGAAAGAGGTAGGATTGATGGATAATAGAGAGTTTTAGCTCAAAATAAGGGTTTTCCAAAAACACAAGACATTTTAAAAACAGAATGTGCTGGGGCGCCTGGGTGGCTCAGTTGGTTAATCGACTGCCTTCGGCTCAGGTCATGATCCCGGAGACCCGGGATCGAGTCCCACATCGGGCTGCCTGCTCGGCGGGAAGACTGCTTCTCCCTCTCTCACTCTCCATGCTTGTGTTCCCTCTCTGGCTGTGTTTCTCTCTGTCAAATAAATAAATAAAAATCTAAAAAAAAACCAGTATGTGCTACCTTGCGAAGTAGTGAAAAGCCTTTCTCTGGAGTGTTTTGCAGTAAGGTTGGTGAATTTCTATCAGAATTATTGTAGAAAGTGATTATTTCTGCCTTTGGGTCAAAGTTGAGTTAGGTGTCTATGATTCTCTGATATCGTGAGAGCCAGTAAGCTGCTTGCTGATTCATCTGAGGTTTACAACACCATTCTGTATTTTTCCTTCCTGTGTTTCTATTCATCAGAAAATGTCTGGACTACGCAGAGCTGATTTTTAAGTCTTTCTAGGGATCCATGATGGGAAAGGAACTGTAATATTACCCTAGTGTTTTAACAGTTACTTTTCACAAAACAAGTGGAAGTTTAAGAAATGGAGAAGTAAGTAATCACATAAAAATTTTCAAATATCTTAAATGCGCTTCCAGATGACAAAATTTACTGGTGCCAGGTCAAGACAAGAACCTGGGTTTCTTAGTTCATAGTCCAGTGCTGTCTGCCTCATTGGAACCATCACTGACTTTATAGTGAAGCAGTTATGTTTACTAAGTGACTGAATGTGTGGGCAGTTCCCTTTTAGAGATCCTGTGAAACTGGGCAAGCTCATTTTTGTTAAATAGGATTTTGAATTACTATATGTAACACTGATTTTTATCCCGCTTTCTGGACACTCTACTGAGTGCATGCAAGCTCTCCTTACAGGTTTGGCAGGAATAGGTTTTATTCTAAAGAGTTAAGCTGAAGTAGCCATTGCTGTCACAGCATTCAGTAGCTTTCTCTGAGAATACATTCAGGTGACTCCAATGCTAGAGAATCCTAGAGACTGAAGGAATAATAGTAAGCCGGAGTGAACAGTTAGGTGAAAATCAGACTCCTCGCTCAGTCCTTCAGAGGGAAGGGCTCGAGGAAGTGGCAAATCAGTGTTGGAAGGTTTTCCTTGCAGCTGGAAGGAAACACTGTAAGGTAGTTTTTCTTTTGTTTTGTTTTGTTTTGTTCCTTCTGATTGTTACCGGCTGCTACCTTCATGAGTCTGTTGGACTTCAAAGCGCTGTCTTAATGAGTGAGTCAGTGACTTGAAGAAAATACTGATAAGCAGCTTGCATTTCCCCACAGATCCTAGATTGTCTAGAGAAACAAAGGAGGTTCTCTGGTTAACAGTCAGGTTCTTGGTGGCTGTCCCAGATACCTGCAGTCTAAGTCTTCATCCCCAAGCCCAGGATTAATACCTGAGTTGGCATGTCCCTTCTGTTACAGCCAAGAAGGATCACAGAGGGTTTCCTAGCGCATGCTGCCCAGCCGCGTTGGCCCGCACAGCGTTATCGGACCTCTACGGCCGGCCGAGCTTGCCACTGCCTGCCGGAATCACTTATATTTTCAGTCCCAGGGCTGTTTTAAAGCTATGCAAATGAGTTGGTTAGACTTTCTCCTTTTAAATAACAAACAAAAACTTCATAGCCTCACTTTCGTGATATGTCTACATGCAACATATTTATTTTCACACAGGCTAGAAAACTTCCCTCCAGTCTTTACTTCTCCAGTGACTAATTCTGGCTGTTATTTGAGAAAGTACTGGAAGCAATAATCAGTGAGGTCACTGGGGGAAGTGGCAGCCAGGCTCTCATTACTCCTGTTCGGTAGTGTTACTGACTTTATCCTTTCTTTTTAAGCGTTGGGAGGGAAAACACTGTTGCTGTAGTAGTGAACATCTCGATGCTGATACAATTCTAAAAAGCTGTATTTAACAAGAAAATAAACTTTGCGTGCTGGAAAGCTACAACTAGGTGAAGACTTCTGCCAAGAAAATATTTTAAAATCTAAGGTCATGAAGTAAACAGTGTATTTTGTGTGTGTTTATTTTATGGAAGTCAAAGGAATAGATTGATGCACTCACTTTCTAAAGAAAAACTGATAATAGTCTCTTAAATTATTTATATGACTTAAAATGGTTGTGGTTCTCTAACTCTATTCTAATTTTTTTAAATTTTTTTTCAAAGATTTTATTTATTTGACAGAAACATAGCTAGAGAGGGAACACAAGCAAGGGGAGTGAGAGAGGAAGAAGCAGGCTTCCTGCGGAGCAAGGAGCCCGACGCGGGGCTCGATCCTAGGTCTCCTGGATCATGACCTGAGCTGAAGGCAGACACTTCATGACTGAGTCACCCAGGTGTCCCTATTCGAATTTTTATGATGCATCTATAATCATTTCAAATAGGCATTTATTCACTTTAAAATGTTTCTTCTACCCTATTAAAAGTTATACTGAAGATAAACGTTCGCAAGAACACCTTGCTTGCTTGCATGCAGCTGAACTAAAAAAAAGTGTAATAGGGGCACCCGGGTGGCTCAGTTGGTTAAGCGACTGCCTTCGGCTCAGGTCATGATCCTGGAGACCCGGGATCGAGCCCCACATCGGGCTTCCTGCTCAGCAGAAAGCCTGCTTCTCCCTCTCTCACTCCCCCTGCTTGTGTTCCCTCTCTGGCTGTGTTTCTCTCTGTCAAATAAATAAAATCTTTTAAAAAAAAATTGTGTAATGAATGAACTGACTGAAGGAATGCAACTTACGAGCAGAAATTATCTTGTTAATTTAGAGAAGGCTGCATTGAGTCTTAACTTCATTTCAGTCCTACCTGTGCAGCCTACTTCCAAACTGTGCATTAGTTCTGTGTCTATGTCTTCAGACATACAGGAGGCTAAAATGCTTTATCATTTATTTCATTATGTGTTTTATATTTCCAGTAGTGGCTTCTTCAGAATTTTTATACGGGCCAAGAATGGGATGGCCATCTGGTTGAATGGAGGATAGAGACTGAGGTGGGAAGCTTGAAGCTTCTATTTTGCACTTTAAGGAAGATGAGAAAACATTACAAAATGCTTTCTATTCCCCATTGAATAGAAATGACTTATCAATAAGATAAAGGATAGTAATGTTTTATAAAAGTGCTCATTTAGCAGGGTTCAAACAATAGTTGAAGAAGAACCCAGAGAGAAGATTGTGTGATACAGTGCTAATAGAAAAAAATGGGAGCCAGACATTTATATTTCCGTAATTTTATTTTGACTCAATACCTTGGCAAAGGCAATGGGCTGAGCCACATGTGGTATGTAACTGTGATCATTTTTGTCTTCTGCCGTTTATCTATAAAATATATAGTAACTTGTTACCTCTTGATCTACCCCCACCCACCTCCCCATAGAATTATCTGTCTTCATCCATTAGCTCAGTGTTTTAGGAGACCAAATTGTGTTGATGATTGAATGTTGATGAATTACCTAAGGTGAATTAAGGCGATATCCCAGAAGATGCTCAAAATAACATGACATTCACATATATGACATTAGTTTGTAAAACTTTCTAACCACCAATAAAGGTTAAGTGGCCATCAACAACCTCCCCCCTCCCCACACACACACACAGCTCAGGCTGCATTTTGCCTTTCTGTGATCAACAATGCTCAATTTGATTTTCCATTATCTGGATTAAAATGGTAAGGGAAAGTTGTGCTTTTCCTTCACCTCTCAGAAAAGACTTCACTTGAAATCAAGTGTGGCTCAACTGTCATTTTATGATAATATACTGCCAAAGAGCAAAGTGTGTGATAAAGGATTTCATTCATCAGGGAAAGAAGCTAGATTGCTCAATAAGTCTCATTATTGGAAGGGGTATATACCTTGAAAGAAGAAAGATCTAGAACAGTCCATATGACTCACATATTGTCTCTTGCTCAGTATTAGCAATAAAAGAACACATCTTTTGATTTCACCATAAATCTACTCTATAGATATTTTGAGAATCTATAGAAATAAAAGAATACACAGAAATAGGTATGATTATTGCTTAAAAAATTAGGAAGAAAACCTGGCTCATTTTTTCCCAAGAAATTTAAAAGCTTTCCTTTTTTTTTTTTCATTCAGAAGGAAACCACTTACCCATGCAGAATAGCCAACCTGCTTCCCTTCTGGTCAGTACTTGTTACCCAGGGCACATACAAACAGAATCTCCTTTCATTGCTGTTGTTAATTGTGAAAGAGTCTTATTCTTCCCCATGTCCCCAAATTCAGAAACTGGTACAGTTCCAAGATGTCCCGAGTACAACTCTCTGGCTTTGGATTAAATCTCCAAGGGGTTTTGTATTCACTCATCCTTCCTGTGGAAGTAGAAGTTGTCATAATTGTTATGAGGATCTTGAAGTGTAACCTGAGAATCATTATTAGCTTTTTTTTTTTTCCTTACGTATTTGGGATTGAATCTCTGAATGACTTCATTTTGTAGTTGTGAAATTGACACTCTTTGTGTTCCCACACAGCAGATTTCCTTTTATTCCCTCTATGTTGGCAGTTACTTACTATTTTTTAATGGGCCCAGAATGTTATGAAAGAAATATGGTTTGGGATTTTATTTCCATACTCCTGGAGAGAAGGCCATAATTTGCAAAATAACTGGAAGTAAACTAATATTATTATATCACTATTAAGAATACGGTTTGTTTAGTAGAATTTCAGTTTCCTTAAACTTGGTAAATATCTATAGGACTGGTAAATTAATTCACAAATCATTTAAGCATTGTGAATATATTGTTAGGGTGTTTCAAATCTATTTTTGGGAGTTAACAAAGCAGGTATATTTATCTCCTATCTTTGTTACCCAGGAACTGTTCTTTGTGCCAGAGAACACATCTGAGCACCAGCTCATTGTAATTTGTATATCGTCCACTTATTACATCTCATCAGTTTTTTCACCAGCACCTCATGGATTCCCTGTACTATCTTCTACCTTTGACATACGCCCATACCCAGACAGTTTTGTCAAGACTTCTCCAAGATTCATGTCCATGAATAATTCTGATCCATTATTTCAGGACATCTGTGGGGATACCCTTCTAGTCTTCCTCAGAGCCCCTTTTTGTGGGGAAGGCCAGTGCCACCATACCCACCAGACATCTGCCACTACATTTAGAGAAGGCTGACTGCCAGCAGTGCTTGCTGCCCGGGCTCAATGGTGCTTACGTCGGGTATCCCAGACTCTGCTGGGCACCACCCCGATGCTGAGGAGCCCTGCGGGCACCGGACCCCATGCAGTGCTCTGCGGAGAAGTTGACAATGCCGGCCTCGGGTTTTCTGTTCTGTGCGGGAGAGACGGCAAAGCACTCCTCTCCTGTAACCCCAGTGACTTATGTAACTTAAAAAAATTTTTTTAAATAAATACTCTTCAGATTTTATGCCAAAAAGGATGTAAATTCTCCCCCTCCCCCCCCACACTCAGGCTCTCTTTCTGTCTCTCTCAAATAAAGAATTAAAATCTTTAAAATAAATAAATAAAAATTATTCAGATGTTATGCCAAAAAGGATGAAATTTTCTGCAACATTTAGTTGGATGCCAAAAAATTGAGGTTAAAATGTTGTTATACATGTCTCGACTACTTTAGTGTGGTCTGCTCAGAACGAGGACTTTATTTCCTCTGAGCTTTCTACTATATTTGTACTGTCTTAAAATATTGATAATAACAGTAAACACTTGTAATGATAAAAATAATGAGGCTGTCGCTCGACTAGGCTTGCTTTGGGGCTTTGCTTTTTATATAATTTTAATCTACCAGGGGAAAAAAATCTTATTTTACTGTTAACAAAATTGTAATTGGACCACTACTCTGAGAACAGACTGCAGCAAACCCACTGAGGGAGGTCCTATGTGAGCTTATTTGTTTTGATTGAAGGAAATCCTCCTTTTGGTAGGGAGTAGAACATTCTTCAGCCAGAGCCCCTTTTCCTATGGTATGTTTGTGGACAAAGCAGAGTGGAGTAACGAGAGTTGAAGAGTCCTCTTGGACCCTTCTCCAGGCATCTCTAAAGCCCTACAGAGAAATTAGAGTCAACAGCTCCTGGTGTTACTGATCTTTTGAAGATAGTTGAATTTTGGTAGTTTAGCCCAATGACTACAGAGAGTTGGGTGGGTGATTTTTTTTCCAGCTTTGAGATGTAATTGACATGTGACAGGCATTATGTAAGTTTAAGGTGTACAGTGTGATGATTTGATGCTCTTCTCTATTGCAAAATGATTACCATCATAGCATTAGCTAACACCTTTATCCTGCCTCAGTCTTTACTGTGATGAAAACGTCTAAGATCTACTCTTAACAACTTCCAGGTATTTGATACACTGTTATTAACTATATTCACAGTGCCCTGTATTAGAAGCCCAGACTTTGTTAGTTTGTACTCTTCGACCAGTATCTGCTCACTTTCTGTATCCCTCAGCCCCTGGTTACTACTTTTCCACTATTTCTATGACTTCGCTTCTTTAAGATTCCACATAGTTGCCAGGTCTTTCTCTGATTTACTTCCCTTAGCATGAAGCCCTCGAGGTTCGTCTGAGTTGTAAGGGTAGGAATTTTGTCTTTTTCACAGCTGAATGAATAATTCCTTTGACTATATATACTGCATCATCTTTATCCATTCATCTGCTGACACTTAGATTGTTTCCATGTATTGACTATTGTGAATAGTGCTGCAGTGAACATCGGGGCACAGATATTCCTGATATCTTGTTTTCACTTCATGGCTATATATCCAGAAGTGAGATTGCTTGATCCTTGTAGTTCTGTTTTTATTTTTTTGAGGGACCTCTGTACTGTTTTTCATAATGGCTGCATCAATTTCCATTTCCACCAAGAGCACACAGGGTTTCCTTTCTCCGCATCCTTGCTAACATTTGGTAGCTCTTTTTGAGGATAGCCATTCTAACAGGTATGTGGTTATGTCTCAGTAGTTTTGCAGTTCTCCGATGATTAGTACTGTTGAGCACATTTTCATGTGCATTTTGGCATCTGTAGGTCTTCTGTGAAAAAACATTCCGTTCCCCTCTCCATTTTTTTAATCAGGTGGTGTTTGTGCTGAGTTTTATGAGTTATTTGTATATTTGGGGGTATGAACCCTTTACCAGATCTATGATTTGCAAATGTTTTCTTCCTTTTTGTGCTTTGCCCTATCATTTTGTTACTCTTTCTTTGTTTTGTAGAAGTTTTTCAGTTTGATATAGTCCCACTTATTTTTGCTTTTGTTGCTTGTACTTTTGGTGTCATCCAAAAAATGTTACCAAGAGCAATGTCAAGGAGCTTTTTGGTTGTGTTTTCTTTTAGAAGTTTTATGGTTTCAGGTCTTGGGTTTAAATCTTCAGACCATTTTGAGTTAACTTTTGTGAGTATTAGAAGAGAGAGGTCCAGTTTCATTCCTCTTCGTGTAGTTATCAGTTTTTACAACACCATTTACTGAAGAGACCATCCTTTCTCTTGAGTATTGGTCCCTTGTCACATGTTCATTGATTATATGTGAGGACTTATTTTTAGACTCTTGTTTCTGTTCCATTGGACTCTGAGTCTGTTTCTATTCTGATATCATACTCTTTTGATTACTATGGCTGTATAGTGTAGTTCCTACTATAGTTCAAGATGTTTGATGCCGCCAGCTTTGGTCTTCTTTCTCAGGATTGATTTGGCTATTTGGGATCTTTGGGGATTCATAAAAATTTTAGGATTTTCTTCCTATTTCTGTGAAAAATACCATAGGAATTTTGATAGGGATTGCACTGAATCTATAGATGACTTTAGAGAGTAGGGACATATTAACAATATTAATTCTTCTGATCCATGAACATGGGATATCTATTTGTATCTTCACTTTCTTTCATCAAAATCTTGTAGTTGATTCTTGATGCTATAATGAATAGGATTATTCTCTTTATATCTTCTTCAGATGGTTTGTTGTTAGTGTGTAAAAAAGCAGTTCTGTTGATTTTTGTATCTTGCAACTTCACTGGATTTATTGATTAGCTCTAACAGGTTTTTTATGGGATTTTTAGGATTTTCTATGTAAAAAATCATATCCTTTGCAGACAAAGATTTCTTCCTTTCCTCTTTGGATGCCTTTTCTTTTTCTTGCCTGATTGCTTTGGCCAAGATCCAGTACTATGTGCAATAAGCATGGTGAGAGTGAGCGTCCTTGTCTTATTTCTGATTTTAGAAGAAAACCTTTCAACCTTTCACCATTGCATATGTTGGCAGCAGGCTTGTCATAAATGGCCTTTATTGTGTTGAGATGTATTCTTCTAGATCCAATTTGTTGAGCACTTCTATCATAAAAGGATGCTGTATTTTTGTCAAAGGCTTTCTCTGCATCTAATGAGATACGATTTTTATCTTTTATTCTGTTGATGTGATGACTCACATTTACTGATTTGTGTGTATTGAATCGTCCTTGCAACCTGGGGGTAAAACCACTTGGTCATGTATGATCCTTGTAATGTGCTGTTGAATTCAGTTTGCTAATTTTTTTTTTTTTTTGAGAAATTTGTGTCCATATTATCATCCAGGATATTGGTCTGTAATCTTTTTTTGTAGTTCTTTATCTGGCTTTGGTATCAGTATAATGTTGGCCTTGTAAAATAAATTTGGGAGTGCCCTGTCTTCATTTTTTGGAAAAGTTTGAGAAATTGGCATTATTCTTAAAATTTCTGGTTGAATTCATCAGTGATACCATCTGGTCCTAGGCTTTTCTGTGTCTTAGGGGTTTTGATTGCTGATTCAGTCTCCTTACTCCTGTTAGTTTGGTCAGATATCTATTTCTTCATGGCTCAGTCTTGGGAGGTTGTGTTTCTAGTAATCGATCCATTTCTTCTAGGTTATCCAGTTTGTTGGTGTATAATTGTTCATAGTAGTCTCTCATGATTGTGTGTCTGTGATATCAATGATGATGTCTCCTGTTTCAGCTATGATTTTGAGTTTTCCCTTTTTTTCTGAGTTAGTCTAGCTAAAGGTTTGTCAATTTGGTTTATCTTTTGAAAAAAAAATAACTTTGGGATGATTACTATAATCACTAGTCCCTTTGTTTCAATACAAAATAATATATATTTGAAAATCTAGGTTACCTGTCATGTACTTGGTCAAGAATTTCACACAAGGTCATATATATATATATTTTTTTTTTTGCCACAAGGTTATATTTTTTAAATTGTTTTACGTCATGACATCATCTATTTCATCTCATTTTCATTTCATATGAATAGAAAGAGACAAACCTATTCAAAACTATGGGTTTTTTGTTAGGGAAATTCTACAGCTTTCTTTAATAGTCATTCCATTAACAATATTTTTCTTTTTAGTTGTAACATTTTTATTACACAGTTTATATGTTAATGATTTCTTATTAAAAACTAAGATATTAGACATATACAGAGTAAAAAGTCTCTCTCTTTCCCGTCACCCACTTCCTGGCCCATGTCATTCTCTTTCCCTCCAGGGATAATTGCTATTAACAATTTAATATGTGTCCTTCCAAAATTTTCTATCTATCTACCTATCTATATAATTTATACATAAACATGCATAGGCAATGGATTGAGGTTTGTTAAACTGTTTATTTAAACCAAATAATCTGACAATGTGAAGTTTGTGTTGAACTATACATTGGGTGAGTTTAAGCCATGATTCCTCTTCTTTTTTTTTTTTTTTTTTAAGATTTCATTTACTTGACAGAGAGAAACACAGCCAGAGAAGGAACACAAGCAGCAGGAGTGAGAGAGGGAGAAGCAGGCTTCCCGCCGAGCAGGAAGCCCGATGTGGGACTGGATCCCGGGTCTCCGGGATCATGACCTGAGCCGAAAGCAGTCGCTTAACCAACTGAGCCACCCGGGCGCCCCCCGTGATTCCTCTTCTTACACAATTATTCTGTAAGGCAGTCTTCAAGGCTTGTTTTTTTTTTTTTCTTTTAGCCAATTCAAACTGTCATAGCAAAATAGCATAGGCTAGGTTGCTGAACAGTAGAAATTTATTTTTTTTACAGTTCTGGAGCCTAAAGTCAGCGCTCAGGCGCCAGCATGGTCAGGTTCTGGTGAAGGTGCTCTTCCTGGCTTGGAGACAGCCGCATTCTCATTGTGCCCAACATGGCTGGGAGTGAAAGCAAACTGGTGCCTCTTCAGATAAGGGCACGAATCCCTCATAAGGGCTTCATCCTCGAGATCTCACTTAAATCTACTTCCCAAAACCCTCTTCCAAATATGATCACACTGGTCATATGAACTTGGTGGGAGGACATAAACTTCCCCAAACCCTTCTCTCCAAATATGATCCATATATGAATTTGGGGGGATATAAACTTTCAATCCATAACACTCAGATTTGTGCAACTTTGTTTTATTAGTAATTTGAACAAAGGTGCCAAAACTTTAGGATACATTATACCTCAAAAGAAAAAATACATATATTTAGGAACTTGCGAAGTGTTAGGTCACCTAGGTGGCTCAGTCGTTAAGTGTCTGCCTTCAGCTCAGGTCGTGATCCTGGAGTCCCAGGATTGAGCCCCAAATCGAGCTCCCTGCTCGGCGGGGGCCTGCTTCTCCCTCTCTCACTCGCCCATTGTGTTGCTCTCTGTGAGATGAATAAATAAAATCTTTTAAAAAATTACAAAGTGTTATATTATTTACAACTTACAATATAATGATTCAACAATTCCATACATCACCCAGTGCTCATCGTGATTAAGTGTACTCTTTAATTCACATCATCTATTCTACCTAGCCCCCACCCACCTCCCCTCTGGTACTCATTCACTCTGTTCTCTATAGTTAAGAATCTGTTTTTTGGTTTCTCTTTTTTCTTTGATTTTTCCTTTCTTAAATTCCACGTGTGAGTGAAATGTGGTATTTGTCTCTTCTCTGACTGCCTTATTTCACTTAGCATTATATCCTCTGGATCCATCCATGTTTTTGCAAATCTCAAGATTTCATTCCTTTTCATGGCTGAATAATATTCCATGGTATGTATATACTACATCTTTTTTTATCCATTCATCTATTTAGGGACATTTGGGTTGCTTTCATAATTTGGCTATTATCAGTAATGCTGCAGTAAACATAGGGGTGCACGTATCTTTTTGAGTTAGTGTTTTGTTTTCTTTGGGTAAATACCCAGTGCGAGAATTACTGGATTATATGATAATTCTATTTTTCATTTTTGAGGAATCTCCATACTATTCTCCACAGTGGAGATTTGCATTCTCACCAGGCTTTCTTTTTCTCCACATCCTCACTAATGCTTGTTGTTTCTAGTGCTTTTGATTTTAGCCATTCTGACAGTTATGAGATGATATCTCATTGTGGTTTTGATTTATATTTTCCTAGTGATAACTGATTTTGAGCATTTTTTGTATGTGTCTGTTAGTAATATATGTCTTCTTTGGAAAGTGTTCATGTCTTCTGCCCATTTTTCAATTGGTTGTTTTTGTTTTTGTTTTTTTTGGTGTGGAGTTGTATAAATTCCTCATGTATTTTGGATACTTCATGTATTGAAGGACCTTTTACAATATACTGGAAACCAGATCGCACATATGAAAATCTAAGTAGGAATACAAAGTAATATGAAATAACAAGTATTGAGTGAATCCTGTAAAGCTTTAAAACAATGAGGGTTTCGTTAATTTGTTCCCTAAGTATTGTGCAGTCACATTGTTCTTAAAATTGGGGATAAAGTAGCCTGTTGGAGACCTGTTGGAGGAGCCAGACAATAAACTAGCCAAAGCTTGTAACATAAGTGCTATCCAGGAAAAACAGAGCAGCTGAGGAGAGAGGTTCTGCGTCACAGATCAGGACACCACAAAATAAGGCTTTCCTCCTTCCTTTGTAATGAGGCCCAGTGGGTGGAGGGTGAGAGACGGATCCCCCAATCCCCGCAGGAAGCACCTTCGAGGTTGCCCTTTGAGCAGACACTGAGTGAAATGAGATAAAGAGCCCTACACCAGTAGACAGAACACAGCCAACAAAACTGCAGAGATCTGTTCTTTTCTAAATAAATCTTTCATCTCTTTAATTGAGGGGAAACTGTCCTACAGCCTCAAGGGTCCCCAGAATGCAGAGAAGATTAACCCCTTTTGTTTTGCTCCCCTTCTTGTTCTGAGATGTCCTGTAGCACAGGAAACCTAAGTGGGAGCTCTACAAAGAGCGCTTCCTCTGCCACCCCAGCTCTGAAACCTTTCGCTTGGAAGGTGTAAGACACTGATTGTTCCTGAACTTGGTTCTTATTTCACACAGCAGTGCCAATCTTGAGCTCAGGGTCTCAATTTCCACATCTGTAAACTGGGAAAAACACCGAACTTGCAAGACTATGGTGAAGATCCTAGATAATGTATCTCTCATGCCTGGCCCATGAGTGTTTGGTAAATAGGCACTAGTTTGTTTGTTTGTTTTAATTAACATATAATGTTTGTTTCAAGGGTACAGGTCTGTGATTCATCAGTCTTACACAATTCACAGCACTCACCATAGCACATAGCTTCTCCAGTGTCCATCACCCAGCCACCCTACTTCTCCCCCCTCCCTCCCCTCCAGTGACCCTCAGTTTGTGTCCTGAGATTAAGAGTCTCTTCTGGTTTGTCTCCCTCCCTGCTTATCATTACTCCTCATTATGGTTCATTTGTATTTCTCTCCAGATGTGGTAACCAAATACATTCCCCCAGATGCTTCAGTACCTGACTTAGATGGTTTCACTCTCATGAAAATTACTCTGTCTACTCTACTTTAAGAGAAACAGTAACAATTCAGAGTTCCTCGAAATGAGTGAGAATGAGAACTCTGGAGAATTCTCACCCATTTCGTGTCCTTGGCCGCTCCCTCCAGGGCACCGGGGTGGGAGGTAGATGGTGAGCAGGTTCACCTGTCCGTGTAAAATACACATTCTGGCAAGTCAGCTGCATGAAAGCCAGGGAATTCCATATGGACACTTCTAGCCGTTCTCTGAACTTTCTAGTTTCATTCACAAATGTCAACACATTCCTGTTCTTCAGACACACGAGAAACTGCCCGGGAAGCACCCCTTGGGGGCCACCGAAGAAGGGCCAGCATTAACCGGCCCCTGGGAGCAACGCAGAGGCCTCGCTGTGGACAGTACTCTGGTCGGTGTCCCTTGTCTCTGGAAGGAGATGCCATGACCCTGTCTCTCAGTTCTGTGCGACTCAGCCTTGACCCTGGCAACCCCAGGAAGGTCTCAGAGTTGTGTCTGGTCAGTCTGAGAAGGACCCATTCCTGACCTGTGATTATCAAATGCTTCAGATTTCATTTTCACTGAACTGCCTCTTTTTTTTTTTTTTTTTTTTTAAAGGCAAGGATTTGGATACTGTGTCTTACAAATTCACTCAGTCTGTCTCAAGACCTTTGCTCATTTAAAAAGGGAAGAAGGAGTTGGTGGTGGGAAATAATTATTCTGATCCAATAAGCATCTTTAAAATGTTCTATAGAAGTGTAGCAACAGGGGCGCCTAGGTGGCTCAGTCGTTGGGTGTCTGCCTTCGGCTCAGGTCATGATCCCAGAGTCCCAGGATCGAGTTCCGCATCGGGCTCCCTGTTAGGCGGGAAGCCTGCTTCTCCCTCTCTCACTCCCCCTGCTTGTGTTCCCTCTCTAGCTGTGTTTCTCTCTGTCAAATAAATAAATAAATAAAATCTTAAAAAACAAAAAAACTATCAACAAAAGAGGACAAACACCGAGCTCTTGAATCACCGCGTTATACAATATAAGGCCCCTGATTGGTAAATGCTATAACCCACAAAATGCCTAAAACATAAATGAAGAGACATGAAGGAGTGAGTAAAGGCATGGGGGAGGGAAAAGAGGAGGAAGAGGAAGGAAAGGGAGGAAAGAGCTGAGCTCCAGCTGACACAGGTGGGAGTCCCACTCAGCATTGTGCTGGCAAAAATGTATGTATAGTTTTCATGGCTCTCCTGTTTCCAAGTACTCCCAGGAAAAGGTAGCTGAGGCACCAAGGCAGGAGTGCCTGGCCAGCTCGTCCACCAACACAGGGAGGTGTGTGGCTCAGAGCCAGGAAAGGTTCTCAGCTTTGTGGAAGGAGTCAGCCCGGTGGGTTTGCCTCAGATGGGTCACCACTGCCTCCAGGTGGTGGTCTTCCTGGTGGCAGTAGAACAAGGAGCAGGGGCAGGACATCACCTAGAAGTTACGCAGCCCTGTGCCTCTGGTAGGGAGGAGTACGGGGTGAGGGGTGAGGATGGCAGGTATAGCACATGTCACGAGGTGGCTGGAGGCGAGCTTGCTCTGAGTTCTGGCTCGTCCATTAGAAAGATCTATTTCTGGTGCTCTCGATTCTTTTCTGTAAATCCTTTCCATATGGAATGCTTTCCGTTTGGCACAAAGAACAACTTCAGCATACATTGTAGTGCTACAAATTCTCTTACGTAGGCATCATATAAAAATGTCCTTATTTCACCTTCATTTTTGAAGGATATACCGTTCTACCTTGCAGTCCCTAAGTAACCACTGATTTGCTTTCTGTCCCATATCTAAGTTTATGTTTCCTAGAATTTCATGTAAATGGAAGCATAGTATGTTCTCTGGCTGGCTTCTTTGTAATTTTGAGATCCATCCCTGTTGTGTGTGCATCAGTAGTTCTTTGATTTTGTTGAGTAGTCTTTCATTATATAATACGCCACAATTTATCCATTCACCTGTTGATGGACATTTGGGAGGTTTCCATGTTTTTAGCTATTAAAAATAAAGCTGCCGTGAATATTTGTGTACAATCCTTGGAAGCCTACATGCTTTATTTTTTCTTGGGTAAATATACCTAAAAGTAGTATGCTGGATCATATGGTAGATGAATGTTGATGTTTTTACCAAACTGCTAAACTGTTTTTCAACATGGTTGCACCATTTTACATTCTTAACAGCTGTGGTGAGCAAGCAGAGATACTCAAATAAAGCTCCATTTCCAATCCTTCCATCCTTCAGCCATTGTTATACACAGCCATAAATTAAAGTCATAGAACATTCTGCTGGGTAGTTACCCAAAGAAAACAAAATACCTACTTGAA
>PITA01009583.1:32958-76805 GCA_004023965.1 Spilogale gracilis | reverse complement strand
ATTTCTACATTCTTATGAATCCCTCTCAGGTCCTATTCCAGAGACCTTACTTGGGTTCTCCTTATCCCAACAGGTCCTTTTGGGGCCCGATGAAAATGATGATCGTGTGATGACCATCTCTGATGTCAGTCTGGGAAATAGGTGCCCCTTGTCCACAGCTGGGATGAGTTCTGCGGGCTTCCACCGCCCTGCTCTCTTCTTTCGTGGGCAGCTCCAGCCAGTCCCCCACTTACACCTTTCCGATGAGAATAGGTATCGGCTTTTATGTTCTTTAAACTCTGGGGGACATGTGTCAAGCTTTCTTACTTTGGTTTCACAATCGTCTCTTCACTGGCCACTCCTTCCCCCTAAAACATTTAATTGTAGGCCGACTGCTCCATCAGTAAATTCCCCTGTGATCTGTCTTCTTGCTAGGAATTCTCCGTTGAGCTGCACTCTTAATATTTTTGTAATTTTGTGCTTGTATGATAAACGGCAAAAAAGCTTATGTAAACAATTAACAATTATGAGACTTCATCAATATAAAAAGCTTTCACACAGCAAAGGAAACAGTCGACAAAACCAAAAGACAACTGACAGAATGGGAGAAGATATTTGCAAATGACATATCAGATAAAGAGCTAGTATCCAAAATCTATAAAGAACTTATCAAACTCAACACCCAAAGAACAAATCATCCAGCCAAGAAATGAGCAGAAAACAGGAACAGATATTTCTCCAAAGAAGACATACAAATAGCCAATAAATACATGAAAAAATAATTCATATCACTCGGCATCAGGCAAATACAAATCAAAACCCCAATGAGATACCACCACACTCTAGTCAGAATGGCTAAAATTAACAAGTCAGGAAATGACAGATGTTGGTGAGGATGTAGAGAAAGGGAAATCCTACTATATTGTTGTTGGGTATGCAAACTGGTGCAGCCACTCCGGAAAACAGTATGGAGTTTCCTCAAGAAGCTGAAGATAGAGCTACCCTATGACCTAGCAATTGCGGTACTGGGTATTTACCCCAAAGATACAAATGTAATGATCTGAAGGGGCACCCCAATATTTATAGCAGCAATGCCCACAATAGCCAAACTGTGGAGACAGCCCAGATGCCCATCAACAGATGAATAGATAAAGAAGATGTGGTATATATAAAATGAAATACTACTCAGCCATCAAAAAAGGAAATCTTGCTATTTGCAACAACGTGGATGGAGCTAAAGGGTATTAAGCTAAACAAAATAAGCTAATCAGATAAAGACAATTATCATATAATTTCATTCATATGTGGAACTTAAGAATCAAAACAGGATCATGGAGGAAGAGAGGAAAAAATAAATCAAGATGAAATCAGAGGGAGAAAGACCATAAGAGACTTTTAATTATAGGAAACAGACTGAGGGTGGTTGGGGGAGTGGGGAATGGGGGTAACTGGGTGATGGGCATAAGGAAGGCTCCTGTGACAGCACTGGGTATTACATAAGCCTGATGAATCACTGACCCCTACCTCTGAAATCAATAATACATTATGTGTTAATTAATTGAATTTAAGTAAAAATTTAAAAAACGAATTACACAAGATAAAAAAAAACATTTAACAATGGATCTTGCATTGACAGTTACAGCTCGGGGTTGCTTCAAGCTCCTTAGCTGTAGCCTCTGGCCAGTCCTTTACTCCCACCAGGACCTAACACAGGGTCTCGTTGAGATTGTCCTTATGTGACCTGGGGCTTCATGGGCAATCACCATTAGTCAAAGTAAGGAGGGGCCAGCTGTGGACCCTAAAGCATCTAACAGAAGAATTAGACGTTTTCCTGGGCTGTGAGCTGCCTGTGAAAGGCCTCCAGCAGCTAAGAGACTTGTAATTTGATCATGAAAAGAGTGGGGTATTTGTTCCTCTGTTTTGTAACTTCAGACTTGTCAAACAGGTTTTTATAAACTGAGATATGTGTATATGAACTGTTTTGTTGAAATCAAGAAGAACCAGATGGACTGCAGAGTACACGGGTGCCGAAGGACACTTTATCCCCTCAAATAGAAATGTACATCTACATTTTTGCTTGTCGCTTAAATACTGTACTTAGGATAGTGACAAATGCCTTAGACCTTTTGCATCTTGCCTCTCATTAATCACTCCCTCAGAGAATGTGTCTTACCCCTTAGAAATAAAACTTTCCTTTTGGGAGATAATTCTGTATTTCTAGGTAATTCTAGCAATTGTTCTGTAAACCCCAGAGCCCACCCTGGCTTTTCTGGGTACCAATGGTGGAACCTTGCTTTGGTTGAAAAGCTCTGCCTTAACTTAGACCTTTTTCTCTCATTGAATGACCTTGAAAAGCAAGCCACTTCCTTGTTGTCTTTGGGTATTTCTTTTTAAAGCGAGAAAGACTTAAAGAAGGTGACCTTCTGATTCAGCTCTTCATACTTTAACATGAGGCATAACAGCTGTGTTCTGTGGAATAAGCAACTTTCCCAAACAGTGGCCCTTATTCACCATTAAGGTTTTCACGGGGAGGTAAAAATTACCACTTAAAGTTAAAAATAGATTACCCAAATTTGCAGACCACTCATTTTAGTGTATTGTGTCACTGTGCAATCCAAAAAGTAGAAAGACATGGTCTAATGGCTTATGGAAGAGAATATGAGAATTTGCTCATAGGTTGAAGGTTTTCTGATGAGATACAAAACAGATTTTACTCACAGGGGAAGTCTATCTTGTAATCCTGGAGCCATCTTTTTCTTAAAAAAAAAAAAAAAGACACAACTCTCTTATGCACAATAGTTTTGACATTTTATCAGCATGCAATTAAAATTCCCCTTTGTCTGAGGTTCTGGCTCTAAATTCTTGACCAGGCAGAAACCTAGAGAATGAACTGTGTTATACATTCAGAAAGAAGAAATTAACTTGACAACTGGTACAGTTCCGTCCCCCAGTGCTGCACTCTGTTGGGCTGCTCCAGAAACAGACAGCATGCATTTTGTTTGCCTGCCCAGAGAGTCTTCTCAAGGAAATGACTCCAGCCACTTCCCTGGGAAATAACCTGGCTGTCGATTCAACACGGAGACTCTTCTTTTAACAGAAGAACAAGAGAAACACAATAAGCAAAGCAACAGAATAGAAAATGAAATTGTAAAATTCTTGGTGGGTGGTGAGTGTCTGTATGACCTCCGCCCCCACTTAATATTTTATATGTTGAAGCCCTCATCCCCAGTATGATGGTATTTGGAGTAGGGTCTTTGGGAAGACAGGCTGTAGCCCTTTTGAATAAGATTAGTGCCTCATACAAGAAATGCTTTTTTCTGCATCTATGGAGATGATCATATGATTTTTATTCTTAATTCTGTTAATGTGGTGTATAGCACTTAATTGATTTGTGTATGTTCAGCCATCATAGCATCCCAAGGATAAATCCCACTTCATCATAGTGTGTGATTCTTTTACTAGGCTGTTGAATTTGGGTGACTAGTATTTTGCTGAAGATTTTTCCATTTGGCTGGTGCCTTGATCTTGGGCTTCCTGGCATCCACAGCTGTTAAGAAATAAATGTAATCTAGTTCTGGCCAAGAGTTAGGCTGGAGGAAAGATTCCCCCCCTCCCCCAATAAAGAGCAAAAGCTACAGGAAAAGAAAGTTACATGTGTCCACTCATCCCTCCCCTGCTCCTGGAGCTGTTGGGAGGGGCTGTGCTGCCTAGAATGTGGCAGGCACCTTGTCACCATCAGGTGTCAATTCTGTGGAGGAAAATACTGACCTGGTGGCCACTGACCACCTGTGGAAGAACCGAGCTCGGTCAGAGCTTTTTGTTCCTTATGGTTTAAGCTTCTGTAGTTGGCTATTCTGTTACTTAGAGCCAAATGCTTTTCAGCTGCTACAGATGGTTTAATGTTTGGATAGGAGGTAATGCTTCTTCACACCACTGCCTAGAGGAGTGTTCAAACTGGCCATCTTGCCTTCTCTTAATTCCCTTGGTGAGTGCTTTGATTGCTCAGTGACCTGGCAGCCCTAACGATTACAGTTCAGTAAGGCCTGGGATGTGTAAAAGCAGACTTCCGACCTGAAACCTGCCCCTGAAAGTGTGGTTTGGGGGTACCTGTCTGGCTCAGTCAGTAGAGCAGGCATCTCTTGATCTTGTGTTTGTGAGTTTGAGACCCCCATTGGATGTAGAGATTACTTAACAAGAAAATCTTTACAAAAATAAAAGTAGAACATATAATCTTTTAAAAATAAAAAAGTATGCTTTGAATGGCATCAAAATCTTCCACTCAGTAGATAAAATAAAGTAAATTTCCTGAAAGCAGGATATCTGCTTTCAGATTTGAAATGCTAGAGATTTTTCTCATAGTCTTTAAGAGTTCTTTCTTTTCTTTCTTTCTTTCTTTCTTTCTTTCTTTCTTTCTTTCTTTCTTTCTTTCCTTTTTCCCCTCCTTCCTCCCTCCCTTCCTTTCTTCTTTCTTTCCTTCCTTCCCTCTTTTTCTTCTGAAGATTTTCTTTATTTGACAGAGAGAGAGCAAAAGCAGGGGGAGCAGCAGGCAGAGGGAGAAGCAGGCTATCCATGGAGCAGAGAGCCCGTTGTAGAACTCAATCCTAGGACTCTGGGACCATGAACTGAGCCGAAGGCAGATGGTTAATGGACCAAGCGATTCAAGTGCCCTAGGAGTTCTTTCTAAAATTGCATACTTTCTTAAGCAGAGACTAGCATCCTATAGTCTTACCAGCTCACATATCAACTGAGATGGAGAAGTATAAGATGGGGACAGAATGAATAGAACCTTAGGATCTGTGAATTGGTAAGGATCTCTGAGATCCTGTAGCTTCACACCTTTATTTTGTAGATGAAAGATATTGTGGATTGGAGAAGTTCAATGGTTTACCCAGATAATGTCCACCTTAGGGCCAGAACCCTGATTCTTTGACTTTGTGCTCAGTGAATTTGATACTTGATTGCTACCCCCAAAGTAAAGTGTTTAAACGGTATTCCTGGGGAAATCTTGTTGCAATTTCTCTATCTAGGTCTGGAATATGTGGGCTCAAAGCCTCATTTGAATAGTAAATATATTTTTTGCACTTGCAGGGGTGAACAGCAGGAAAGGAGAAGTGGTTAGAGATTGGAGGGAACGGATACAAGGCCACTGGCCTCAGGAATTTGTTGAGGTCTAAGCCTGCTTTTCCCCCATTGGAAGGGGCAGTTTCTTCTCTTCCTCTTCCCACTTCCATTCTTACTGAGCCCATAGGCTAAATGCATAATCATCTTGAATAAACAACCCATTTAACATTTTGACCCTTGTTAGCTCATTTAACAAATGTCATTGCAGGGGTGCTCCGTAGCTCAATCGTTGGGCATCTGCCTTTGGCTTAGATCATGATCCCAGGGTCCTGGGATGGAGTCCTGAGTCATTTTCCCTGCTCAACAGGAAGCCTGCTTCTCCCTCTCCCACTCCCCCTGCTTGTGTTCCCTCTCTCACTCTCCCTCTCTCTGTCAAATAAATAAATAAAAGCTTAAAAGAAAAAGCCCAAATGTCATTGCGTTCTATATTTACAATTGCATCACATTCTTTAAAGAAATCCATTTCTGAGATTTGTAAAATTAATCACTGCTATGCATGTTTATTAAAGTTTCTGAGACTTTATTTATTTCTGTGGGATTTTCAACTAAAAGTATTTCTTAAAATTAAGGTTAAATTATTTAGACATATTCCCATATTTTTGTCAGGTATTTAAGGATCTATAATGAAATGAATCATTTAAATAAATTCTGACTTTTTATAAAAGAGCAAGACTCGGTTGCAATGTCAATAGTAATCATTCACTGCCATAGACATACTGATTTTAAATATGATCTTTCAAAAGAACCACACTTGTGGTGTTTTTGTTGTTTATTTTTGTGAAGACACCTATATAGTGCTTCTATTCCAAACATTCCAAGGATCATGAATCTTGGAATGGTTTCTGTGTTCTTTTGCCCTCTGCTGGCTAAATTGAGACCTTCCTAAAAATAACGTCAATCAGACAGTCTTACGGGTCACCAGTGTCCATCCTCTGTCCTGATCATTTTTAGGTCTATGTGGCAAAAGCCTTCTTAACAATCTTTATGCCAGAGTCAAAAATCTAACTTTAGACTGCTGCTGTTTCTCAAAATATCCATGACCGGATTGCTCCAGCTATGAGATCTGTCCATTCTCAAGCATTTTTCGTATTTATCCCTGGCATCCTATGATCACTACTTTATTATATACTATTCTATTTCTGAATTGTCTCTATGGCATAATTAGTAGACATATCAGTGTATAAATATAAATAAGCTCTATCAATCTATCTTGCTTATCAATTGCTTGGTGTTTATCTTGTTTTCTCAGTGTGACTATCAATTTTCTAGACCTTCAACCCCATCCAGTGATTCAAAAGAGGCTCAGCCATGGCAACTAAGCCCTCACACAGCTTCCAGCCTTTAATAGGAATGATGAAGGGGCCTTCGTTCTTGCTGTGAACCTGACATTCCAAGGCTTCCTCCAGTCCACCTGTCACAGTCAGGAGGGAGCATGCACATCTGGGTAAGGTCCGCCCTTCCCTCCCAGCCCAAGTGGAGGAGAGTGAACCAGCTCATGGTCTTATACCTGTATTCTGCTCCTCTTCTGCTGGTGGTGAACCTAGCCTGGTGGTATTTAGGTTCTACTATCACCAAGACCACGCTGCTCTTTCTCCTCTTACATGTAATTCTTACAAGTCTGGGCTTCTGGGGTAGGTTATGGAGTGACTGCTACCCTTGGATTTCTACATTCCATTTATATCTAAACAGAAGTCTGTTCCCAACCCCCCCCCCCATTAACCTGTTGGTTTTTCTGTATTTTTTTTTCTCCGTAGAGGGAGAATGTGTAAAAGATTGGAATTTGGGTGGCTGGTGTTTTTATCCTATGGGAAAACTGCAGAAGTTCTCTTCTGATTTTTTGTTCTGTTTTGATTTGTTTTCTCAGTGAGGTAGAAAACAAGACCATCAGCTGAACTGAGGGGTGGAGGGAGAGGATGTAATGAGCTGTCACGGGGAGCTGGAGGCTGAAAGACAGGGCAGGGTGACCGGCTAGGGAGCAGGAAGGCACCGCTTAAGGTCTGTGGTAATAAATTTAAAGTAAGACCAGTCAGCATGACCATGGGCTTTTCTCCAGCCACAGTCAGCTGCATCCTGTTGTGGTTTTACCAATGGATGCAAAGAAATGTGCAAAACAGATAGGAGGACTACTTTAAAGCACTTGTGAAACACAAATAGAAACAAACAAATAAGACATTTTTTCCCACCTTCTTGGGTTAGACAGTGTAGCATCAGGGAGCTGCCAGTCCTCTCCCAGCTGATATACACATTTACTGTGACCACATTAAAAGTGGCCTTTGTTTTTTTTCCTGGAGTCAGAAAGTTTCCAAAGTACTTTCCTGAAAAAGAGGCACAATGGGTGAAAGATATGAACAAGTGGTTAAAATGTTTTTAAAATTAGAGGGAAACGGCCTGTAACTATCTGAAAAGTTACTCCATCTTGCTTATACTAAGAGGAAAATGAATTTAAAAAGTTTTTTAAAATATTACTACTCATGGAAGGTAGCTACTACACATGTGCACATAGCACAGGTGTGTAAATAATTACCTTATACACTTGAAACTAATGTAACATTGTTAGTTATACTAGAAAAAAATTACTGCTCATCTATCTGATGGCAAACTCAAAATGTTTGCTAATACGGTCTGTTGGTGAGGATATAGAGAAATAGTTGCTGCCTTAATTGTTGGAAGTGCAAAATGGTCCAGCCTCTATAAAGAATAATCTGGAATTAACTAATAAAGCTACACTTCATTTACCTGTTGACTTAGCAATTCTACTTTTAAGAATCTCTAGAAATTTGAAACACTATGTTCAGGTAGTTATTCATTGTGACATTATTTGTAATAGGAAAAGAAAAACAATCCAAACACCCATTAATAGAGGACTTGTCAAATAAAGCAAAATAGAAAACAGAGTAGCTGTTAAAACAAAACAAAAAGGCAACAGCTCTCTAAAAACAAGATTCAGAACAAAAGAGAAAAAAAATATATATATAATACTCTCTTTTGTGTAATAAAAGAGGAGAGATAAGAATGTTTGCTTATCAGAGAAAGTTAATTATCATATGGTTTCACTTACTTTGGAACATGAGAAATAGCATAGAGGACATTAGGAGAAGGAAAGGAAAAGTGAATTGGGGTAAATCGGAAGGGGAGAAAAAGCACAAGACACTGTGGACTCAGAAACAAACTGAAGGTTTTAGAAGGGGGGTGGAGGGATGGGTGAGCCCTGTGATAGGTATTAAGGAGGCATGGATTGCATGGAGCACTGGGTGTTATACACAAACAATGAATCATGGAACACTACATCAAAAGCTAATGATGTACTATATAGTGATTAACAATAACATAATAATGATGAAAAAGAATGTTTGCTTATTTCTGTTAAAAACAAAGGCCTTGAAAGGATAAGTAAAAATATTAGTAAAAATGGCTTTCTAGAAGGAGCAGGAAAAAGGACTGAGGAGATGGAGGTGGAGGTGACACTTCTTTAAGTACAGTGAAGAGTGTAAACATTTTACAAATTAAAAAATAATTATAAAATGAAATGAAAAAGGAAAATAAAAGCAAACCCTCAGACTGGAAACAAGTGAATTTAAAATGAATAGCAGGTTGAGGGACCCTATGCCTCTTTTAACCCTTCACTTAAGAACTTCTCCAGCAAAACCTGCACTTCATACCAAAATCCTGGGCCTCTGGAATTTGCACAGTTTGTCTCAGTTATGTTTATTGTGCCTTGTCCATCTGTCCCTACTCACCAGCCAGTGTTTTAGGGCAGGGATCTTAGTTTTGTTTACTGGCTTATCTGCTCTATGCAGCGTCTGGTGCAGAGTAGGTGTTCAATAAATATTTGTTGCCTGGATGAAACCCTTTGTGGGCAGGGAAGCCATTTATTGTATGTACTTATCTTAATGCCCCAAATCTTGTACAGGGAGGGCTAGCATAAGGATTGCTTAATACCTATATTAAGCAATATAGAATATAATATATATATTTAAAGATTTTATTTATTTATTTAACAGAAACACAGCTAGAGAGGGAACACAAGCAGGGGGAGTGAGAGAAGGAGAAGCAAGCTTCCTGCGGAGCAGGGAGCCTAATGTGGGGCTCGATCCTGGGACTCCGGGATCATGACTTCAGCCAAGGGCAAATGCATGACTTCAGCCAAAGGCAGATGCTTAACAAATGAGCCACCCAGGAGCCCCGCTTAATATATATTTTTATCTGAATCCAAAGGTTTTTAGCATTACTACAACTCCATTTCTGTGCTCAATGTCGTTTACTCATGTCTGGCCCATAGCCCTAGAGGGTGCTGCCATGACTTTGTCTGCAGCTGTAAGTCCCTGGAAGCCAAGACATTGCCCAGGTTCTTGCTGTGTTTAAAGTGGCCCAGATTGTCAAAGATTTACTCTCCTTTCCCTTTTGGTAGAGCTGAACTGCTGAGCTGCTTTGAGATAATTCAGAGCGATCTCTCCGTTTTTTCTACTCAGCTTACAATGACAGTGATACTTTGGATTCATGGAGAAATCAATCTCTCTTTGAAAATGGCTATATATGTAACACACACACACACACACACACACACACACACACAGATGAAGAGATTTCTTTCAGTAGGTCAGATTTAATAATACACTGGATAGATTTGACTCTTACTAAGACCAGCATCAAACTTTCGACATCCCTTTCTGTGGACATCGTGTTCTCTCCACAATATCCACAAAAATCCTTCAGTTAGGAATCCACTTCACAAAAAGTTTTGCCCTGGGAGTGAGAGATGTGAATTAGAATCCTCACTCAGGCAAGTTATTAATTCATCTTTCTAGGACTCAGTTTCTACAATTTCAGCAACTCCTGTATTTTGGAGTTGTTGGAAACACTAACAATATCACTCCTTTCCCCCACCCCAGTACAGTCCCAGTTCTTTTTTTTTTTTTAAGATTTTATTTATTTATTTGATAGAACGAGAGATCACAAATAGGCAGAGAGGCAGGCAGAGAGAGAGGGGGAAGTAGGATCCCTGCTGAGCAGAGAGCCTGATGTGGGACTTGATCCCGGGACCCTGAGATCATGACCTGAGCTGAAGGCAGAGGCTTAACCCTCTGAGCCACCCAGGTGGCCCACAGTCCCAGTTCTTTGCTGAAGGGTGTTAGTAATAAAAATGGGCTACCTGTGGCATCTGGGTGGTTCAGTCATTAAGCGTCTGCCTTCGGCTCAGGTCAACGATCCCCAGAATCTCAGATTGAGCCCCGCATCAGGCTCCCTGCTTGGCAGGAAGCCTGCTTTTCCCTCTCTCACTTCCTCTGCTTGTGTTCCCCTCTCTAGCTGTGTTTCTCTCTGTCAAATAAATAAATAAAATCTAAAAAAAAAAAAGGCTTCCTATTCTTACTAAAAATTGTAGGAAAAAGAGATTGGAAGGAAATATATCAAAATGTGGACAGTTACTGCTGGGGTGATAAAATCTTTGTCCTTTTTACCTTGGTGATTTAAACTTCCTTGGATTTTCCATATCTTGTAAAACATTATATAATAGTTTTATGATCAGAAAACATTAACAAAAATAATTAGTGTAACCCTTAACAGTTAAAAAAATAGTTATCAGTTCTCCTTCTATGATTCTGTCCTGTTTCTCAATAATAACTCACAACAAAAACCAAACTAAATAAAACAAATTGTGTCAGACCATTTCATTAACAACCAGGAGAATTACTATAAGCACACAGACCTAGGGCCTAAAAAAAAATTAGTCTGCAAATGAATATGAATTAAGAATGAAAACTAAGGACTTGATCTTTAGCACAGATGTTGAAATCAAAACTTTTAGAACCTCGTGAGAAGATGGCAAGTCTTTTAAAGTGTTGGCCAAGAAGAATAATCTCAAGATCAGGGAATGGCTCAACAGAGTGCCCTGTGTGGAACACAGAGAGCAGAGGTGGGTGCATATTTCCTATCAAGCAAGGCACCGTTTCTCTGTTGGGAGGGCATCTTCTTCAGTGGTGCTCTGAAGAGTCAGGCACAGAGCAATGAGGCAGCAAGGAGTCCCTCATGCCACAACCACCCTTGGTGATCAATGTGGATAGGAGTAAGATGTCGCAGCCTTGTTGCACATGCCCCCACCAGGGGATGGTTACTTTTGCATCACCTGATAGGGGGAGGGGACAGGGGACAGTTATCAGAGATTGAAACCCAAGAGGGAAGGAAGTGGTAGAGGTGGTGGTTAGTGCCCATCAGACCTGCCAGCAACTTCCACCTTCTGTCACTTTCAGGGTCTGTTGTCAGGGTTGCAGTAGAAGTGAGGACAGAGGTGGCTTTAATAACCACTCAGTCCCTGTGTATCAGACTTCTAACCATGCGGCACGACTGAGGAAGCAGGAAGTGGGGTCTTAGAAGGGAACATGGGTACAGGGAGCAGTATACTTACGACTTTAAAGTGCAAGTATTTTTGCCAGTACATGTTATTTAATAAGCAAAGATGCTGAAATGCATTCCCCATGTGGTCTTTTTTTTTTTTTTTTAAATAGTATTGTTGACCAGCTCTATAACTCAAGATATCTGTAGTCTATCTCAGGACCCTAAAGCCTGAACAAACCATTCATCTCATAGGCCTACAGCACAGAGCAAGGGTCATTTAGTTACCCAAATCAATATTATTATGGAAAAGAATTTATGACAGAGAAGAGATGGCAAGTCATCTTTATAACTCTGGCAGCACCTTTAGATTGCACAGATAAGATTAGGAAATTAATCAAGCAGTTGAGTTCATCTGTCTTCTGGAAAACATGTCTAGTTTTTTTCCTTTTGCTTCACTTTCAAACATATCCATTAGGAGCAGGTTTTTTATTTGCTTTCTCCTTCCTCTCATTTAACTCTTTAGAAGAAAAACTTGAGCGGGGTTTTCAGGAAGAAAGCACTGTTTTCTGCTCAGGGCGTCCCCTGATTTCCAGGTGGAAATTCCCAGGTGTGAGTAGGAGCACCTGCCCATTTGGCTGTGGCTTCAGATCTGAGGTCAGGAGGCGTGTGCCGAGAGGAGGAAAATAACTGGTTGGATCCGTGGGCAGAGGTGAGAGCATATATAGGGCTGAGACAAAGAAAATGTCAACTGCAAGTGGGTCAGGAGATCAAAGTGGACCAAGTAGGCCCTGGAATGCTCTGCTGGGAGGCCTGCCAGAGAGGTTTTCAGTCCCTGACACCCCCGCCCAGTCCTGGGGGTAGGATGACTCAGCATTTCCTATTATTACTAATAAGGCCAACCCCAGAGGCCCTAGCAAGGCTGACTACTGTTGAAACCAGACCAGTCTCCTTCTGGCTTCTGGTTCATTCTAGATCTGTATAGCAATAGGGTGTTCCAGAAAGGATGTGTAAGTCAACCCAGTATTTAATACTCTCTCATTACTTTTTTTACTTTGGGCCCACAGCCTGAACCGGTCAGCTACTTTATCTGGGTGCATTGTCACATAATGGTGATTGCTAGGGGCTAACAGTGTGTGAACTTTACACAGATACCCCTTTTAATTCTCAGAAGTGAGCCACAGGTAGGTATTATGTCCATTGGTGGATGAGAAAACTGAGGCTCAGAGTCATTAGTGAAATTGCTCACGACTCAGATATCTTTTTTTATTTTTTAACTTTTTTAAAAAAATATTTTATTTATTTGACAGAGAGAAACACAGCAAAAGAGGGGACACAAGCAGGAGGAGTGAGAGAGGGAGAAGCAGGCTTCTCACTGGGTAGGGAGCCTGATATGGGGCTCGATCCCAGAACTCCAGGATCATGACCTGAGCCAACGGCAGTCACTTAACCAACTGAGCCACCCAGGTGCCACAGGACTCAGAATCTAACTCAAGCCTTTCTCTTAGAAGTCCGCATATCCTCTTAACCTATACTCTCCACTGCCCAGCAGTGATTACAAATGGCCTATTGAGTTCAAATGAAAGGAGGAAGGTGATCGTATGCAGGAGAACATGAAGAAAATTAAAAGCAAACAGAGGGCCAAGAATGTGTTGAGAAGGGGTGAACGGAAGGAGAGAAACATGTGCTCCTGGTGAAAAATCAAGGTGGTAGGACCACTGGCTCTTTATGGTCACTCAGGGTCCTACCCAGAGGCTTGTTTACCTTTTTTTTTTTTTTTTAAGATTTTATTTATTTATTTGACAGAGAGAGAGAGAGAGAGAGAGAGAGAGAGAGAGAGAGAGAGAGAACACACAAGTAGGGAGAGCAGCAGGAAGAGAGAGAAGCAGACTCTCCTGAGCAGGAAGCCCGATGAGGGGCTCGATCATGACCTGAGCTGAAGGTAGCCGCTTAACAGACTGAGCCACACAGGCACCCCATGCTTGTTTACCTTTTAACATCTCTTCAAGATGGACATGATTTGTTATCTCCATTTTCTAAGTATGAGTTATATGAATTTATTATCTAGATTTATGTTCTTCTAGCCACCAGAGGATAGGTATTGACTCATGTGTCACACTATTTCCCCATCTCCTACTCTCCCAGAAAATTTCATTGCTAAAGTAAACTGGGTAACACAGCAAATACTGGGCATTGTCTTCAGAAGGTTCTTGTTGAAATGTACATGTTGTCCTCCAAGTCAGATTCCACCAAGGCAAGGATTTTGTCTTATCCACCTCCATACCTTAGCTGTGTGAATGTAGAGAGTAATCTTTATGTACTGAATGAAGGGTGTATAGCTAAATGGATTGAAGAGGAGGCCGAGTGTACATCAAAGCCTTTGTTGAAACTCTTGTCTAGGTGATTCACTGACTTAGCAAAGTGGAAAATGGGACTGGGTAACAGGTGATATTTTGGAGGATGTGGCTGGGTAGGAATAGGGGCAGGAAATTTGGGGCTTGGGACTCTGTGGAGGGAGAACTAGAGAACTGGTGGGTAGAATAAACTCCTCCCTACCTTCCACTTCAGTATCAGTGTGTCCAGACTGACTTCTCTTCCCTTCCTCAGCTTCAGGAGAGGACTTCTGACCCAGCAAGGCTGCCATCTCTAGGCTTAAGCTTCTCCAGCATTTTTCTACACTGACACCTTCAAAGAAGCATGGGTATTCTTCCTCCAAGAAAAACAAAACAAAACAAAATCTGGTTCAAGCCTGTAGTTTTTTTCTAATCATCACCCTATTTCTCTTCTTCAGTTTACTGTTGAACTTGAATAAATGATCTGTACTTTTTAATCTTCATTTGTCCAGTACTCAATAACTCTTCATTCCTTGCAATCTGGCTTTTGCTTTGCTTCTACTGCTTTACTAAAACATTCTCTTCCCTCTCTTGTAGAGAACCAACAGAACACTTTCCATCTGACCACTAGTCGTCCCTGGTATTCCTCTCTCTTTTCCTTTTATGGATAAAACTCTCCTGAGTTTTAGCTGGGCATGTTGATGGCCAACTAGAGACTACACTTCCCAGTATCCCTTGCAGCTGGGGTATGGCTGTTGGGCCAGGAGCTGGGAGCAACTCGCTGTGCTGTCCTGTCTTATACTTTTTTTTTTTTCAAGATTTTATTTATTTATTTGACAGAGAGAGAGATCACAAGTAGCCAGAGAGGCAGGCAGAGAGAGGAGGAAGCAGGCTCCCCACGGAGCAGAGAGCCCGACGCGGGCCTCGATCCCAGGACCCTGAGACCATGAACTAAGCTAAAGGCAGAGGCTTTAACCCACTGAGCCACCCATGCGTCCCTGTTTTCCACTTTTGTTCTCACTGTTGACAAGAAGCAGTCTTGGAAATTGGTGGGCAAGGGGCAGGGCTGGCATGTTAAGGACAGCACTGCTGTTCCACCAGCCATGGACCTTTGGGACTTTACATGAGAGAGAAATAAACTTACTCTGTATTTTAATCATTTTATTTTGGGATATCTTTGTTTTAAGCAGCTTAGCATGTTCCCTAATAAACTTAATTCTTATTTAAAAAGTACTGTGTAACTTAATGATAGAGAGAAGATGACAAAAATTCCTGTTAATCCTTCTACTTTTCCAACTATTCTCAGCAGCCTATGCTTAATTGCCTTTTTTCTTTCTTTCACCCACAATAATTGGCATAGCCTAGAACTAAGTTCTCTACTCTCTTGTCTCTCTGTACTTTGTCACAGAGGATGACTCATGCAGTGACTGATTCAGTGATTAATTTGTTCATTCAATAATAATCTAATGAGGACCTACATTCTGCTAAGTGCTAGCAATATAAACATGAGTTAGACATGGCCCTTACCCCTGAGTTAAAGATAGACTGGAGAGGAGAGGAAAAGAGAGATAGCAACAAGTCCTCTCAATATAGTGTGTGGAGTACCTTTAGGGAGGTGAAAAGGAGGAAGGTGAGGAGAAAGGGAGACTCCACGCTAAGAGGTCAGCCAGGAACTGAAAGCCTGGGTATGAAAACTTTCAAGGTGTTTGCAAAGAAATATAGGTACTCTGTTGTTGATACCGTGAAGAGTTGGATGCTGAGGTTGCTGAGGTACAAAGGACAAGGTCCTGGAGGCCTTGCTTGTCATGCTAAGGAGGCTTAGAGCTTTCTCCTAACTGGGGCTTTAATGAAGGGTACTCAACAGATGTGCGAGATTGTAGATTTACCTTTTAGGTAGAGTTTAGATAGAGTTCTGAGTGTTACGGTCAAGGATTTCTGGAAGGTAAGCAGGAGCGGGAACAGGGAACCTGTAAGGAAACTATTTGCAGTAGAGTAGGTAAGAGGCACTGTTGGCTAAATGTATTGGTATTAAGAATGAAGAATAAGAGGTCCCTGGGTGGCTCAGTAGATTAAATGTCAGACTCTTGATTTTGGTTCAGATCATGATCTCAGGGTCATGAGTTCGAACCCCACCTTGGGCTCTGTGCTGGGCATGGAGCTTGCTTAAGTTTTGCTCTCTCTGTCTCCCTCTGCCCTTCTCCCTCATTCCCCTCCTGTTTGCACACATGCTCTCGCTCGCTCTCTCTCTCTCAAAAAAAAAAAAAATGAATGAAGAAGGAAATGAATTTGGGAAATAATTAGGAAATAAAATGGGCATGACCTGGTGACTGAAGAGGAAATAAGAGGAAAAATCAAAGATGACTCCTGGGTTTCCATTTTGGGTGGTCAGATAGATGGGGCAACAGTGTTAGTGGTGTTAAGCTATCACTTACCCATAAGGCAGCTTATTGTGAAGGTACAGAGGTTTAACCTTCAGCCCTCCTTCCTTGTATGGGTCCATTCAGGGGTTATGGGTGTGGCACCAGCAGCTCTGTATTCTTTTTTTTTTTTTTTTTAAGATTTTATTTATTTGACAGAGAGAAACACAGCCAGAGAGGGAACACAAGCAGGGGGAGTGAGAGAGGGAGAAGCAGGCCTCCTGTAGAGCAGGGAACCCGACGTGGGGCTCGATCCCGGGTGTCTGGGATCATGACCTGAGCCGAAGGCAGTCGCTCAACCAACTGAGCCACCCAGGTGCCCCAGCAGTTCTGTATTCTTAAATATATATTCTTTTTCTTAAAAATGACCTACACCCTGTTTAAGCCGATAATAGCTTCAGACACGGCAGAACCTGAACTCAACCCTGCCCATCCTCTTTCAATTCATTCTTCTGATCGCTAGATTAATCTTCCTGTAAGAATCATCAACATCATGTCAGTCCTCTCCTCAGAAGCTATTGTTTTCATGTCAGTGGCCTTTTACCAACTTGACAATTTTACTTTGGGACTACCTTTTACCTCCTCTTTCTAAAATTGTCTCCCAGCAAATGTTTACAATTTCAGAAAAATAACTTTGACCTGTCTGCCAAAGGATCGGAACATCACTTGCAAATGTCCTTGAAGACCTATCTACTAAAAGTTTTACTCTGTTGAACTTTCTTGTTTATTACCACTCTTCTTTATTTTTTCTTTTCTTTTTTCTTGTTTTTATACCAGTGATGGCTTTTCTACCTCACACACTTGTCTACTGTCAGACTTGGCCGTTCAGCAGCAGCCGGTGTTTGGAATGTCTCACGTATAGGGGAGGCTTCCTGTGCAAGGCAACTGCACTTTGTGTTTTGGCCATGGTGTATATCCACCATGTGTTATTCTTTAATATTGTGTTTTTACTCATGTTGAATCAAAGGTGGTTTGCACTCTAGAATGTTCACTGTGGGCTGTAAACCTTGGAACATTAGTTATAGTTCCAAGATCTGTACTGTAATGCCACTGTCATCTGCAGTCACAGCTCTCTGGGACCATTCTCGCCTTTGGAAGGAGAGTTGTATTCATTGTTGTTGGCTGCATGGCCACTTGATAAATTATTTCTGAGGGTTTTTATGCTTTCCAAGCAGCCACTACTCCATGTATGAAATACCTAATTTCACTTCCTAAGCATTTTTCCCATAATGCCTCTTCTGCTTCAACAAATTCTCACTCAGACATACTAAAATGGGGCTCATAATGATCAATTTATTATTTTAGCAGTCTCAATAAACAAGGCAGTCCCACTGTGTTCTTTTTCACCATGTTATTTTTTTCTTTAGGGATAAGGCATAAAAGAACATACTGTATGGCCTCATGTTACAAAATTTCAGCTTGGTTAAATTGCAACAGACAGTCCTTTGGTTTTTCTTGTGAGAAGATCACTTATTATGGATAAAAATTGTTGCATAAAAAAATCAAGATAGAATGTTACCATCAGGAGACAACTGTGATGTGTCACACCCAATCTTTCTCCTCTCCTTTCTTCCAACGTCTTCCTACTGCTTCAGTCTCTCCCTCTGTCATGTGTTGACAGATCCAGATCAGAGTTGTAGTGGGCTTGAGGGCACCTGCAGAGACCCAAGGAATTCTTTTTGGTAAACGGATTTAGGCCTGCCTGCCAGAATTCTACAGAAGTAGTGAACCAAGGAAAGCAAAAAATGAGAATACTAGGAAATGTGGAGCAGATGCAACATAGGGCAGGTTGAGGACTTGGAGCCTAATTCATTTGGGGGGAAATTATGTTTTCTATAGTGTACGTTCTTTTTTGTTGGCACAAGCCTTCTGATCTTCGTGCTGCTTTGAGGGATTTGGGTAGGGAAGCAGAAGGGGAAGGCTGGCAGCAGCCTGGGGAGGATGGTTATGGCCCAGGGAGCCGTGACTGCCGAGAGCCAAAGGTCATCCTGGCTCCGGGCTCCAGGCTGCTTGCTGGGGATGGACAGCGGGCAGCACAGATGTGCAGAGCAGGCCAGCACTCTTGAAGGGTTCTCACAAGTACCTGGAAGGAGAACCTGGTACAAGAAAAATCTCCTTTTTATCACACTGACAAGAGCTTTAGCTTAGATCCTTTTTGCCATTGGAAGACTGGAGAAGTCTTTTAATATCTGACCAATGCAGAGCACACACTGATGAGCACATGTCCAGAATGTGGCTAATGCCCCGCCTCCTTCCACATACATACTCTCTCCCAGCTGCTGTCACTTCGGTCTCTTCCATTTAGAGTTGCCCAAGGGTAAGAGGAAGACTGGAAGATATTTTATATAAACAGAGCAAGGAGGATGTCAGACACTCACCATCTGTTTGTAGCTCGATATCCCCAAAAAGTGGCCGTGGGCCCTCATGCAGTCTGGTGTCTGAAATAGAGGGTTCTCCGAGCATCCTGTTGCATTTAGGTCAGCAGCATATTTCCTTTTTTTTTTTTTTTAATTGACTAGCTTTGCATTTCTTTTTTTTCTTTAAGATTTTATTTATTTGTGTTTTTGTGATTTTAGAAATATTTTATTTATTCATTTGACAGAGAGCACAAGCAGGGGGAGTAGCAGGCAGAGGGAAAGGGAGATCCTAGGACCCTGGGATCATGACCTTAGCTAAAGGCAGGTGATTAACCAAGCGAGCCACCCAGGCACCCCCAGCATCATATTCCTCAGCCAATTAATACAAATGCCCCCCCAAAGACCAGTGGGAGTGAAAGGGCCATTCCTCAGAGCTTTTCCAGCTCAGTGTTTTACATAATTAATCCCTGATACCACTGGACCTTGTTAGGTTGATTTATTATTTCTTGCCTTTCTTCTTCCACCATCTCTCTGCCCTCCCTTCATTCCTTCTCACATTTTTGGTCCTAGAAAATTTTCTGTTCATAATTTTTCAGGCAATGTTGCTTCTGCTCCCTATGTCTTGTGTTCTCTGTTGTGGCCAGAAATCTGCATCCGTCATTAAAGGCTTAGAGGGGACACAGGAGGCTGAGGAAGCTTAAGGATAGGTCCTGAGGTTACTGCTTAGACTGCCAGGAAAGGCTTGTATGAAGACCTATAACATTGCTTTTAACTCTGTATCCTATTGTATTTTGAATTGAGGATCTCACAACAAAATTTAAATTGGTGATTCATGACAGCTCTGGACTTTTTCCTCCTCTTTGATCAATAGTTACTCCAGTGTGGCTTATGGACTCTACTTTCCTATCTGTCTTGGCGAACAAGAATGACACACATCAGTACACATCAGGAAAATTTAGGTGAGGTCATGGAGAAGCCAGGTTACAGATGAGGTGTAATCATTTATCTTTAGACTCACGGTAACAATTTACCCTCCCTCCACCCTCATTTCTACAAAGCCCTCCTTTCCATGGTGCTGTAATAATGGGAGGGTAGTGTCCAGGGCAGTAGGAGCCTCCCTTGTCCTGACCTCCATAGTCATGCCTCCTATGCTCTCTGTATTTTTGACAAAGGTCATAGGTGCTACCTTCCTCTTAGTGGGTGGGGGCAGAAAGGTCACACTTATGGAAGTAGTATTTGAAATGAAGAGGAAAGGGGCTACCAAGTATCCTGTGTGTTCACTGAGATCTTTTTGAATCTATTTTACATGGAAAGTTGAGTCATCTAAGGCCTCTGGGTCTTGGAAAGCAAGCACCTCCATGTTTGTCCCTGACATAGATGTACTTGTTCATAAATATTTTATCCATTTTGGTATCCTCCACACCCTAAACGCTCAGTAAGTATTTACCAAACAAAGAAGTGACTCTTGCTGCCTATAATAGCATTGTGTTGGAGGTCTGAGCACAGTTTTATGGTAGAATGTATTAGTCACCAAGCCAGCCATTTAGCCGTGTCCTCTCTTGCCTATTCCAGTAATTACACGATAAATGCAAGGGCGTGAATGCCCATAACATTTTTTGTATCCTATTTTTTTCATATTTATTTGTTTTAAAAGTCAAAGAACCAGTTATTGTTGCCTACTACATACTGGGCACTCTAACTGTGACTGGCACTTTTATACATTCTCTATAATTCTCACAATAGTGCTCTCAGGGATTATCTTCATTTTTAATTCATTCCCTGGTCCAACACTAGCTGGGCTCTATGTCAGACGCTACGGACAAACCGTGAATAAGACAGACAGCATCCTGCTTCGTGATGCTTAGAAGCCGAGACATCCGGACGTAACTGGTAGTTGGGGATCATAAGTGGCCAAGCCTGAATGTGAGTCTGCCTGTTTCCAGAACTCTGAAAAATAGTGGCAGTCTGCTAAATAGAACTTGCTTCGTGCCACTCCTTTCTAATTCAGCTCAGTTTTAAAGCTTCAGACCAATCCCATGTTACCTCCATTTTCCAGGTGAGGAAATGGGACCCTGGGAGGTTAGATAACTTGCTCATGATCATAGAGCCAGTATAAAGCATGGCCAAGACCTGGATGCAGGTTGGCCTGTCTCCAGAGCCCATTTTGCTTCCACTTGACCGTGCTATTGCCCTCCATAGCAGAGAAGACAAAGGTCCACAGGCCCTGCCCTGTAGGATCTTACAGTCAAGAGAAGCAAAATATAATTACAGTGCAAAGCAGAGGAGCATAAGGCCACAAGAAGAGTATAAACAAAATGCTTTGAGGTTGAGGAGGAATTATTTTAGTCTAAGGAGTCCTTGAAAACAGAGGACAAGAAAAAGTGCTCTTATTTGATAGATCTACAGGGTGTCATCTCTCAAGTAGAAAATGACCTATTATTTTAATTTGATAGATCTACAGGGTGTCATCTCTCAAGTAGAAAATGACCTATTATTTTAAATGACGTTTAAAAATTGAATTTAGGTTTATTTCACTTCCTTAATTTTTTTTCTTTTCCTTTTTTTTTTTTTTTTTAAGATTTTATTTATTTGACAGAGAGAAACACAGCCAGAGAGGGAACACAAGCGGGGGGAGAAGCAGGCTTCCCACCAAGCAGGGAGCCCGATGTGGGACTCGATCCTGGGTCTCCAGGATCATAACCTGAGCCAAAGGCAGTCGCTTAACCAACTGAGCCACCCAGGCGCCCCAATTTTTTTTCTTTCGCTTAGCAAATCTATTCATTTTAAAAAATTTATTGAGTGGCTGATTGGGTATTGCACCGTAAGAAACATCAGTTTCAGAGATGTTAAATTGTTAAAAAATGTGGATCTTAAAATCAAATACAGTTTTTTTCCCGAGCAAGTGTATATACAGTATTTGTTCAAAGTATTTTCTATAGGAAAGATACAGAAGAGTATTAGTCTATTTTCACTTCCATTGGCACCCAAGTGGGGCTGCTGTTTACAGTTGCACAGTTTATGTGATACACAAAGGTACCTCGCTGATGGGGTGCGAAGGGGTTGAAACTCAATCACATTTCCCATGCCAAACTATGCTCCCCACTGGAGGACTGCCTCCCTCTCACCAGGAGGAAGGGCATCTTGGTGACTTTTTAAATTTTGTAGAACTTAGAAAAGATTCTCCATGGGCTAGCAGTGACCCTGGGTCCTACAGCAAGAATACTGATAACAGCTCTGCAGCAGCCAAGGTTGAAGTTGAAGGATAATTGACATATGGTATTCTATTAGTTTCAGGTGTACAGCACAATGATTTGATATTTTTATACGTTATAAAATGGTCACCTCGTTAGGTCTAGTTATCCTCTGGGGCCATACAAAGTTATGTGATATTATCGACTATAAATTATCATCCCTGGGACTTATTTATTTTATAACTGGAAGTTTGTACCTCTTAATCCTCTTCACTATTTCACCCATCCCCCCACCCCTCCCCTGTGTCTATAAGTCTGTTTCTCTTCTGTTTGTTCATCTGTTTCTTAGATTATTTTTTTAAGATTTTTTAAATTTATTTGATAGAGAGAGAGAGAGAGAGCACAAGTAGGCAGAGTGGCAGGCAGAGGAAGAGGGAGAAGTAGGCTTCCCACTGAGCAGGGAGCCACTGACTGAGCCACCCAGCGCCATAGGTTTCTTAGATTCTACATATAAGTGAAACCATATGGTATTTGTCTTTCTCTGAGTTGCTTTATTAGCACAGTATCTTCTGGTGCAAATGACAAGATTTCATCATTTTTAAAAAGATTTATTTATTTATTTATTTATTTATTTATTTATTTATTTGACAGTGAGAGAGAGAGAGATCACAAGTAGGCAGAAACGCAGGCAGAGAGAGAGGACGAAGCAGGCTCCCCGCCAAGCAGAGAGCCGGATGTGGGCCTCGATCCCAAGACCCTGAGATCATGACCTGAGCTGGAAGCAGAGGCTTTAACCCACTGAGCCACCCAGATGCCCAGATTTCATTATTTTTTATGGTGGAGTAATATTGGAATATTATGTATATATGTACACACATGTAACACATCTTCTTTATTTAATAATTTATCAATGGACACTTGGGTTACTTTCATATCTTGAGTATTATAAGTAATGCTGCAGTGAACATAACAATGTGTGTATCTTTTTGAATTAGTGTTTTCATTTCCTTCAGATCCATACCCAGAAGTGGAATTGCTACTTGTGTGGTAGTTCGGTTTTTAATTCTTCTTAAAGATTTTATTTATTTATTTGACAGAGAGAAACACAGCTAGAGAGGGAACACAAGCAGGGGGAGTGAGGGGGGCCCTGATGCAGGGCTCGATCCTGGGATTCAGGGATCATGACCTGAGCCAAAGGCAGACATCTAACGACTAAGCCACCCAGACATCCCTATTTTTAATTTTTTGAGGACCTTCTATACTGTTTTCCATAGTAGCCTCACCAATTTACATTTCCACCAACAGTGCATTAGCGTTCCCTTTTCTTTACATCCTTGCCAATACTTGTCTTTTTGATAACAGATGTGCTGTGTATCTTACTGTGGTTTCAATTTCCATTTCTCTGATGATTAGTGTCATTGAACATCTTTTCATGTGCTCCTTGCCCACCTGTATGCCTTCTCTGTCCATATTTTACAGGTTGGGTTTTTGTTGTTGTTGTTGTTGCTGCTGCTGCTGTTATTACTGAGTTGTAAGAGTTCTTTATATATTTTGGGTATCAATCCTTTATCAGATAAATCATGTGCAAATGTCTTCTCCCATTCAGTAGGTTGACTTTCCTTTTGTTAATGATTTCCTTTGCTGTGGAAAGCTTTTTAGTTTGTTGTAGTCCTAATTGTTTATTTTTATTTTGTTTCCCTTACCAGAGGAGACATATCCAAAAGAACGTAGGTAAGCTCAATGTCAAAGAGCTTACTGCCTATATTTTCTTATAGGAATTTTATGGTTTCACGTCTTATATCTAAGTCTTTAATCCATTTTGAGTTGATTTTTGTGTATGGTGTAAGAGAGTGGTCCAGTTACATTCACTTGCATGTTACTGTCCAGTTTTCCCAACACCATTTGTTGAAGAGACTGTCTTTTCTCCATTGTACATTCTTCTTTTTTTTAAATTAATTTATGTATTTATTTGAGAGAGAGACAGAGATAGTGACAGAGATATAGCGAGAGGGAGCATGAGCAAAAGAGAGGGAGAAGCAGCCTAGCCAGTGAGTAGGGAGCCCAATGATACAGGGCTGAATCTCAGGACCCTGGGACCATGACCTGAGCAGAAGGCAGACATTTAGTTGACTGAGCCACCCAGGTGCCTTGCTCTTGTACATTCTTGCCTCCTTTGTCATAGATTAATTGACCATATAAATGTGGGTTTATTTCTGGGCTCCCAATACTATGCTATTATCTATAGGTTTGTTTTTGTGCCAGTACCATACCGTTTTGATTACTATATCTTTGTTTTATAGTTGAAATCAGAAAACATAATACCTCCAGCTTTGTTCTTTCTCAAGATTGCTTTGCCCATGTGGGGTCTTTTGTAGTTCCACATAAGTTTTGGGATTATTTGTTCTAGTTCTGTGAAAAATGCCATTGGTATTATGATAGGGATTGCAGTGAATGAAGTACATTTAATATGACAACATTTTTAAAATATGCCTACTTATAGACTTAAAAACCATGTAGGATCTTATTAAATCCTAAAGTAGGGGCGCCTGGTGGCTCAGTCATTAAGCATCTGCCTTCGGCTCAGGTCATGATCCTGGAATCCCAGGTTCAAGCCCCACATCAGGATCCCTGCTCAGTGAGAAGCCTACCTCTCCCTCTCTCACTCCCCCTGCTTGTGTTCCCTCTCTAGCTGTGTTTCTCTCTGTCAAATAAATAAAACCTTAAAAAAAACCTAAAATAAACTTAAGATTAAATTAAGTAATTATTAATGTCACTGTAAAATCTGTTAATGAAAAGTTTTATTGATTCCATGCTGTTACATAAAGACAAATTATATTATGGGGTAAAATGTAATTTCAGGGAGTCCACAGCCCATCTAAATTCCATTTTTGGACCTCAGATTAGAATACCCATAGTATTGTATGGAATGATTCAAAAAGAATTGAACACTTAACAAATACAAACATGGGGTCAAACCTAATATTTTCCCTGTGGGGCTAGACGCTTAGAAGGTCACCCACAGTTTAATACATATGTGATTGTACATTACCTGGTTACTGACTAGTCCACTTTGGAAGTGTTCAATACTTTTTGAATCACCCTGTATTCTTTTATCAACTTCCTCTGAGAGGTTTTAAGTGCCAACTTGGCAGTCTCATTTTTGGGTGCTTTTGTGCCATGAATTTGCATTTATTATGACTCACTTTGCAAGTTGATGTTTCTGGGTTGGATTAATGATGAACAGAGTAATTCTTTATTGGATGACAATAATTTTACTCTAAGATTTCAGTGAGTGAAGATGTCATTACTTCCATACTGCAATACTTAAAATCAGATTGAAAATATAACTTCCCCCAGATCTGGAGCATCTCTTAAAGGTTAAGAATAGTCATAGTGATCATGAAATTATAAGCTATTTTCCTGTGTAAGAGAGTAGAGTTTCACAGGACACTATGTCATTATTAAAGCCGAGACAGCCTCTAAATGGGTCTCCCATTAGACCAGCCAGTGTGCAACTGTGAAACATGCATCTGACAATGTGGTTTCCATCACTTGCTGGAGGCTATCTTCCACTTCACAGGCTGTCTCATGAAACTGTCAGGTGAAGTGCTTATTTTTCTGTCCAAGTGTCATCTTTAAAAAAATACTATTTCATTAGAGAGTTTGCTGAGAGGAGAGTGGCTTGAGATTTTTTTTAAAGATTTACTTAGAGAGAGAGAGAGAAAGAGAGAACACGTGTGGACAGGAGGAAGGGAGAGGTAAAGAGAAACCCAAGCACACTCCATGCAGAGTGCAGAGTCTGACATGGGGCTTGATCTAATGACCCTGAAATCATGGCTTGAACTGAAACCAAGAGTCCAAGGCTTATCTGATGGAGCCACCAGGTGACCCTTGCTAGAATTTTTACATAATCTAGAGGAAATCTGCTCCAGGTAGGGGGGGTGGGAGACCACTAGTTCTCGAGCTGAAATGTCACATGATCTGACTGCAGCCATACACACAAGCTCTATCAGCCACTATAAATTAAAGTTGATCTTTACAGCAATGCATTTATCTGGTCAGTATAGATAATAGCTCTTTGTAAAACCTTAATTTTCTCTTAATAAAAACATTCATATGTAGTGTATCATTAATTTTGAAATGTTTTATTCATTTTTACTCCATTGATACTTTTCTTCTTGACGGCATCAAAAACATTGACTGGTTATAAACCACATTTCCAGATTTTCCTTTTTCAAACATGCAAATATTTGTTCAAAGAAGACATGCTTTAAGCATGAGTGAAAGCTGAACATAAGCAATGCAGTATGAAGTCAGCAGGGCACATGACAAGCATTTTGCTTTACTATCCAGAGAAACAAGGATGGAAGTGGTTGCAGGCAGGGTTTGTGTGCTGGGGATATTCACAGTCAGTGATTCAATGGGTGGCAGTTTTCCTTGCCTAACACCTAGATGATCTGTAACATTTGTTGACATTGTGTTTATTTGACAAATATTTACTGAGTGCTTCACCTGTGTCAGTCACAGAGTTGGGTGGTTGGGATACACAAATCAATAGGGCAGGGCCTCTGTGTGTTGCCTCCTGGATAGTCCATGCTTCATAAAAGAGGTAAAAGATACTTTGGGAGCACAAAGAGGGAAGGATCTGTTCTAGCTACAGCATGGCCATGAAGTCTGAAAATGCAGATAGATGATTTCATCATATAACGTAACATAATCCCCACAGAACTGTTATGTATTTGGCTGTGTTTCTGGACTTGGTGACCAGCTCTAAGATGGTCAGGAAAGACTTTATAGGAAAAGATACTTGATTGGGGTCTCAACTGTCAAAAGAAATTCACCAGGTTAGGAGAAAGGGCCTGGGAAGACATTCCCAGCTGAAGGAAATGTTTGGGGAGCTATGAGCAATCTTGCTCAGCTGGAATGTAGAAGAGGAAGCGAGATAGATGTGTAAGAGTTGGGTGTTAGAAGTTTTGTAAACCGTGGTAAAGTGTATGGATTTTATGCCACAGGCAACCAGGAGCCAATGAAGGGTTATGAGCCAGGCAGTAACACGGTCATTCAATCAAAAAGTGTTCATGTAGTTCTTCCTAAGGCCAGTGCTAGATGCTGAGCTTCAAAAATGAATTAGATGCAAGTAACTCAAAGCCTGGCAAAGAAAAATATAAAGAAGTTGGTGCAATGGAAGCCACTGACTTTCTGTAATCTTTAATCATCGTATTATTACATTTATGAAATATTTACTATGTGTCTGGCATGTACTAAGTGCTAACATGCATTGTCTTTTTTAATTATCCCAATAATTCTAAAAGCACTATTGATTGGTGCCACTTTATAGAGGAGGAAACTGAAGCACAGAGATTCAGTAATGTGTATCTGGCAAAGGGTGGAGCCAGGATTCAAATCTTGACAGTCTTACTCCAGAAAATGCACTTTTTTTTTTACCACATCAGAGGAGACAGTCTATTCTGCAGGGACAGAGGTAGGATTTGGAAAGTCTACATGGAGATAGTGACAGAATTTGCTAAGGAAGATCACTCTTTTTTTTTTTTTTTAATAAGATTTTATTTACTTATTTGACACACAGAGAGAGAAAGAGAGAGCACAAGCAGGTAAGTGGTAGGCAGAGGGAGAGGGAGAAGCAGGCTCCCTGCTGAGCAAGGAGTGCAATGCAGGACTTGATCCCAGGACCCCAGGATCAAGACCTGAGCCAAAGACTTAACTGACAGCCACCCAGGCGCCCCAAGGAAGATCACTCTTAATTAGGAATGGCAAAGAAGGAGAAAGAAAAGCATTTTCTAGGGAAAAAAGCCCCAGAAAACACTCTCATACAATATTAGTGGGAGTGAAGGAAAGGAAATTCTCAAATTGAGAGTTTTAACAGGGTGTCCTTGGACAGACTTCTGTGGAGGCGGCATGAAGTGGGCAGTGGCACTATGTTGGTACATTCTATGTACAAAACAGCAGATGACAGGAGGGAGAATTTCAAAGACATTTTCTTTCTTGGAACATATGGAACTTTTAAGGGTTGTAGGGGAATAGTTGAGGGATTATTTTTATTCAACTCACTTTTAAACACATATAAGAATGTTAGAAATTGCCAAATGCTACCATCATTTTAAAAGATTGTTAGATATAACAATATCAGTTGAGATCCTTTCAGCCCCAAGTCACAGAAATCACCAGTTAAAATTGACTTAAATATTAAACACTATTATTATCTCACATGATGAGTGCTCTAGAGGTGGTAGGTGATGCTGCTTGGTCATTGAATAGCTCAGAAATCTTCGTTTCTGTAATCCTCCTGGTATATTAGCTTTGTTTGCTGTCATTGGTCTCAAATGACAATATCCAGAGATAGAGAAGACCACCTTTTTGTTTGTATTTCCCTTGGCAAAGAGAAGTCTTCTCGACAAACCCTCAACTCTTACACCTCATTGCTTAGAATTATGCTGTGTATCCAAGACTGAACCAACCATTCATAGGGAAATCAATCACAGGATCATTTATGATGCAGTACCTGGAGCTGGGGCTGGGTCCATTCTTCCTTGGACCACATGGCCACTCAAACGGGGTTGGAAATCTGGACGAAATTGGGGTTTTTTTGAATGAGAGGGAGAGCTGGATATATTTGGGGTAGGCAATCGATGTGTCTGTTTTAAATAAATGACAAAAACCTTTCTTTTATTTTTCTTTGTTTTAAGATTTTATTTATTTATTTGACAGAAACAGCCAGAGAGGGAACACAAGCAGGGGGAGTGAGAGAGGAGGAACAGGCTTCCCTCCGAGCAGGGAGCCCGATGTGGGGCCGGATCCCGGAATTCTGGGATCATGACCTGAGCTGTAGGCAGACACCTAACGACTGAGCCACCCAGGAGCCCCTACAAAAGCTTTTCTTAAGTGGAATGGCAAAATAATTATTAAATGTATCTTATTAATAAAAATTTCAGTCTTTTAGCAATGCATTTAATAGGTAATTTTCTCTTATTTTTTAAAAGATTTTATTTATTTATTTGATGAGAGAGAGAGACATCAAGAGCAAGAATACAACCAGGCAGAGTGGGAGAGAGAGAAGCAGGCTTCTTGCCAAGCAGGGAGCCCAGTGCGGGGCTTGATCCCACTCTGGGATCATGACTGGTGCTAAAGGCAGATGCTTAACAACTGAGCCACTCAGGTGCTCTAATTCTCTTATTTGTAATAAAATAATTATAATTTTAGAACAATCTAATATAAATATTTTAATGCAATAAACCTGGTAAGGTAAGTTCAGTTTGGTTTAGGTCTTTAAACTGGCTCTTCAGAATTCTTTTGTAATATCACTGATGATGAATGAAATTTGGCAGTTCACTCATTCTCCATAATTTAGAAAAATGCAGAAATATAACATGCCTCCAAAGAGCTGGAGAATCTGTTCCTACTTCCTACTGTCTTTTATCTGAGAGGAGAGGATAGGCTCTGCAATTCCTGTTTGCAACTGCCTAACAATTTCCTGAGTCTCCAAGAAACAATCACTCAAGGAAACAGGGGAGTGCCAAGAAGAATATCAGTTACTCCGACTTGCAAGAAATAGAAACTGACTAAGCCTAAACCTAGACCTAACTTAAACCCAAAGAAATGGTTTATTTTAAAAATTCAGAGATTATCCCGGAACCCCAATTCAGCTGAGTCTTAGGAAGTTCTGTTCTCTTAGAGTAGAAGCACATCTGGAGCTGGGAAGTTTCATCTCCTGTTCCTGCTTCTCTCTGCAGTGCTGTTTGGTTCTTTTCTCTCTGATTTTGTTGTTTTTTCAAGTCTATGGTGGGCAGATGATAGCTAATTTAATATTCCTTGATATCACATCCCCTCTGCTCAAAAGACTAGTCTAGACTCTGAATGTCTCTATGTTCTCACTCCGAATTTCCCAGGAGAGAGAATCTAATTTATAAATAAAAAAACTGTGACTTTGATTGACTTACAAAGGAAGAAACTGTGACAAGCCCACCTAGCTAGTCAATGGTTGATAACGGCCTTTTGACTCTAGGTCTGTCTGGATCCAAAACCTGGTAACTTTCCAACAAAATGTATGGCCACCAATTAGATTTTCAGGAGCAGTGATAGACGCCTTGTGGATTCAGTCTAGTCTTGTCTTTGCTGGTCACCTGATCTGGGGGCTTGGTACAGTTCTTCCTCTTACCTCCTCTATTAGCTCCTGGCCGAAAGATCTAAGATATTCCCTTGCTGACTGATATCTACAATTCCATCATGAGGAGAGTCATGTTTTTTTCTTTGGCTTAACACACGGAGTATCTCATTTTTACAGAATATGTGACAGGTTACAAAGACTGTGTAATGATCTCATTTTATTTTTACAACAATCCAGTGGCATAATAGGCAGGGTTATTTACTCCTTTAGACATAAGGAAATGGAGGTTCACAAAAGCAAGGTGATTTGCTCCAGAAGAGAGGACTGACCTCAGTGGGGAGCCTGTGGACTGAAGGATCTCATTGGTAACATCCCTGCAGAACATAAAAGTATCCCTGCCAAGGTGGGGCAGAACAGCCAAAGGCCACTTGGTACTGAACTCTCAATACATTGGGAACTTTGTGCAGACAGTTACTATTCTCCACTCATCTCCTTGTTCTCAGCTTCTAACATTGTATTTTGTACATTGCAGACACTTGTTGAATGTTTATTGAAGGAATATGGGATTTTTTAAAATGATAAGTATGCAATATTGGAATGATCTGCCTTGAAAATTGTGTGATTCTTAGCACTTGCAGGGTTTAAGAAAAGATGGATAAATATCTCTTTCCTAATATTAAAGACTAATTTTTATTGAATGTTTACTATGTGTTGGGCACTGGGCTAAGTGCTCTATAGTAATACTTCATGTATTCCTCATTACAAGTCAATGCCATAGGCTCTCACTATTCTCATTGAAACAAAGGCAAAAAGAGGTGAAGTGATTTGCTCAAGAATCCATTCAAGGGGCCAGGATTTGAATCCTGGTAGACTGAGTTATAGATCAGGATCTCACTTGTTTTGCCAAAGCATTTCCTAGATGAGACAGGAGTTTAAAGTAGATGACCTCAAGTCTTTTTTGGATTTTAAGATTCTCTGGTTGGTTGGCCAGAAGATTGGTGCCACCAGAGAAACTGGGGAAGAAGAACTAGCCGTAGGTTTTAGGAAAGAGAGGTCAGCAGAGAACAAATTGATTTTGATTAGGTTTGGTACGAAGTATCAGAGGATATCCAAATGAAAGAGTTGAATGATAGCTCTCTTGCCAAAGAAAAGAAGATCCGTATGTATGCTGTTTTCATGAAAAGCCCTTTCAATACCACGTGTGATAAACATTCCTTTCTGGCCATGTGTGTTGTAGTGTTTATGCCTCACAGTCCTCTTCTAACAGAGCCGTACACTGTAGAACTGGTAAAACCGCAACTTTGTGACAAAAGCAACATTCTCTTTTGAGAAGACAAGTGACGACCTTGTTTTTTATTTTTCAGGAATTTCATTAGACAAAGTGTATGCAATTAGAAGTTTTAACTAACCTTGCTACTGTATCCTTTTTTTTAAACAATATTTATTTATTTATTTATTTATTTATTTATTTATTTATTTATTTATTTGACAGAGAGACAGTAAGAGAGGGAACATAAGCAGGGGGAGTAGGAGAAGGAGAAGTAGGCTTCCCCCTGATCAGGGAGCCTGATGCGGGGTTCGATTCCAGGACTTCATGACCTGAGTTGCAGGCAGACGCTTAACTGACTGAGCCACCCAGGGCCCCACTGTATCCCTTCTTAAAAGAAATAAAAAAGGACTTCATATTTAGCATGTTGCATTATCACCTTCCCTGGCAATAAAACAAAACTTGCAAACAGGTAAAGAAAGAAACACACCTAAAATGTAACAGCGATAGTCCCTTTAAACATTATATGATTGAATAACATTGCTATTTGATAATATAAATTCTTCCAGAGCCTTTGAATTATCAGAAAACTCTGTATCTGCCAAACGATCAAACACACAAGAAGTCAACAACAGTAGGGGTCTAGGGACAGTGGAAAAAGGGGGAACAAAGCAAGATTCTGGGCCTTTCCTAGCAGGAAAGGAAATTTCCTACATACATAAATCATGACTCCTGGGAAGAAACATTCAGGGTGCATGTGGCTGAGGTCAGCCAAGGACAGCCTTGGAATCAGATGGGCCTGGGCTTTTATCACAGGCAACTATTTACTAATGGTACAACCACAGGAAAGTGTCAAAACCTCTCTGAGTCCAGTTCTTCATCCACAAAATGTTACAACTAATCTGTCCTGCATGCAGTCATTGTAAGAAGTGTATGCGATGTGTGAGATGAACCTACAATTAAGTGTTCTTATCCCTCACACCCACATAAACACACACACACACACACACACACACACAGGGTAGGACGAAACTTTTAAAGGTAATGGATATGTTTATGGTATTGATTGTGGTGATGGTCCCACCGGTGTATACTTATTTCTAAACTCACCAGGTTGAATCCATCAAATAAGGGCAGCTTTTTGCATGTCAATCATACTGCAACAAATAAAAAAATAAACCCTACAACAGAGCCAGCAGTGGAGGGGACTTTTCATAATTGTTAATATCATCCTTTCCCCCCACCTTAATTTCTGTCTATAAGAAAATTGCTCTGATATAGAGGAAATCTACCCCCTCACTGAATTAAACAATTATTGTCTACCAGGTCCACTCTGTACAGATGGACAGGTCGTTCCCTGATGAAGGGGAGGGGGCTGAATTCCAGCTCATTATCACCCATCAAACCGGGTGCCCTGGCCGCTCTTTCTAATTAACAAAGGTACTATTTGTAAAGTTCTCGTGTCTGACTTAGTAATGGTGATCTTGGGCTTTTCCCACTTTGTGTCTGATGGGGAAATGGTAATCAGGGATTATAATACATGTAATTAATGCTATTCTAGAGAGGGCACTATAGGAACACAGAAGAGAGATGTTTAAACCCGGTGGGGTGGGGGAGGGAGGCCCAAGATCCGTGACTTAAAGGATAAGAGGAGATGGTGGAGAAGGATGTTCCAAGTAGAGGAGTGACATTCAGTTATTCATCCATTTATCCATTCAGTAAACATGAATACCTACTAAGAGCCAATACTGAAGATACAGTGGTGAATAAAATGAAATCTGGTTTTCTCATCATTATGACATTATAGTAGGACCAAGAGAAAATAATGACTAAACCTGAGAAACATTAGGTGGTGAGATGTGCTTTAGAAGAATAACATACATGGGGTGGTGGTAAGTGGAGTGAGGGGACAATGTCTGAATGGAGAGTAGGGGAGGCTTCCCGAGGGTGGTTTCACTTGAGCTGAGATCTGAGTGGCACTTGTGCAAACTCAGGGGGGAGGGAGGGCTGTTACAAAAGTCTCAAAGGGGGAAATTAACTCTGTATTCTGAGGTGGCGAAGGAGACACTTAAGCAAAGTGTAGTGGGTGAGAAGAGGAGTGGGAGAGGTAGCCAGGCTTTGAGCGTGATGAGTTGCGAGACCTGCCAGGAGTTCCATATGGCAGAATGGAAGATCTCTGGCTAGAAGCTGATAGAGGGGGTAAGAGGAAGAACTTCTAACAACATAGTCCCGTCCCTTCTGCCATGTGACTGTGTTGTTAGGTGATGAGAGGTGTGTTGGGAGAGACAGGCAGGAACTAGATTATGATAAATCTCAGCTGGATCTGGGAGACATTCAATTTTGCTTAATGCTATGCAAAAGATGCCAAGGAAGCCATGACTAAAATCATTCAAAGAGAACCTTTTATGTTTGTGCCTTCAACTTTTTATGATTTGTGTTAAGTAATTGTTCTTGGACCATATTTCTCAATATACAGACTCCATGAGAGCTTGGAACTCTTCTTAGGTGTGTCCACAGATTCAGATTAACATACAAGTTATTTTTGCAACAATGAGTATATTTACTATGATAGTGATATCTGTTAGATGAAATGTAAAACTGAGCAGGTTGTATTTTATAGGAGGAGGAAACATCTTTCTACTATTAAGAAGTGAGAGGAAGCAAATAATGTCAAGCTGGTAACAAATATATGATATTTATTAAAGCATGGGAAAACTTTGCCTCATAGCACATGAAGGAGATCCTACTAGCTGCCTACCCAACATCCATGATCTCCCCCTTATTCTTAGTGACAGAACCTTAGGTTTGATTATCAATAAGCCCAGCTGAAAACACTTGTCTTTTAGACTTCCTTTGGGTAACGGATCATTGTGTGACAAAAGTCTGGTCAGTGAGATCAAGGCAGAAGTCACTGGAGAAGGTGTTCTTTCCTGAATAAAAAGGCAGATTCTGACTAGGAAAAAGCCCTTATATCCTATTTCCCTTTCCTTCAGTCATTTGGTGAATCAGTGTTGTTGGGAGTCTTGTAATTTCTTTAAATATGTTGTAAAGCCAACATGTTGAGTTAAGGACCACTGTCTTATGAGGACTGTGACTAAATCTGTCTGGCAGTTGTACTAACCTGAGGCTAACTATAGACATAAAATATATTAGGATGATTTTATCAAAAGTACCTCTCAGAGTTCATAATTTGAGATATCTTCCATATAATGTCATGTTTCTTCCTGTTTGAACTACAGAAATATAGTCAACAATAGTTTCTTTTTTTAAAGATTTTATTTATTTATTTGACAGAGAGAGAGATCACAAGTAGGCAGAGAGGCAGGGAGAGAGAGGAAGAAGCAGGCTCCCTACTGAGCAGAGAGCCTGATGCAGGCCTCAATACCAGGACCCTGAGATCATGAACTGAGCCGAAGGCAGAGGCTTAACCTATTGAGCCACCCAGGCGCCCATCAACAATAAATCATTTAGCATGTGCTGACTATCTATAATTACAGAGATAACACTTTTTTATGTGCCATGAGGAATAGAGATGATGAGACCAACATTCTTATTCTGGGAGAGCAACAATTTTATTAGATGACAGATGTGTTCATAAATAAATGTAAAACATGTATGCATATCATGTGGTAGGCCATGGCTGGGCCTTCCCCAGAAAAGCCTCTAAGTGGACATGAACAGGGATGCAGAGAAAAGGAATGTGCCCCCAAATGCAGCAAAGCACATGTTCAAGGCACATAGAACCTGGACATCCAGCTTGCATGGATGGCAAAGGGCTCACACTGTGGCAAAATTACTGCTTTACGTGTAGCATTAGTTATTTCTGGATGATGATGAACCTGGTATTAAAAAAGGTATGGAGTTCTGTGTTCCTCCAACCTAGGGTCATCTCAATGTGGGCCAAGGTTGCTAGACTTCAGATGTGTAGTCATGTGGAGGGATGATGGAAAGAAGTCAGGAGAGCTGTATCCACCAACCTGTACCCTTATCTGGTTTACATGCTCCATGCAGCTTACTTGCTGCTTCAGGATTAAACAAAGTAAGAGCCACCCTGAAATATGGCCCCTTGGAGAGCATCTTTGAATGGGTTGTGTGACCTGTAGGTCTATAATAAGTGACAACAGAGCATTACAAAAAGTGCTAAGAGTTGTGAGGAGGGAGAAACAATTCCCGTTAGGACTTCTGTAAGGTTTCATTCATGTGGCTGAATAATGGGATGTGTATGGGGAAGCAGCTAGTAAGAGATGAAGCTGGAGAGGGAGTCCAGGCCAAGCTAAAAGAGTTGGCAATGAACATATCGGTAATGGAACCAAGGAATGTTTTTGAGCAACTGTTAAATTAGTGAATTAATAAAACAGAGGATCATAAATAAATAAACCTGGTAGCATTGCCATACATGAAACCCTGGTTAAACAACTGAAAGATCCCTTTAGGTGTCCAGGTTTGAACTGAGGCCATGTGTGACTGGAGAATAGGACATGAATTTTGAGTTTTATTGTAAAACTGATTGTTTTGGGGGGCACTAAAGCGCAGGGAACCATGTATGAAGTTGAATTTTTTGAATTTGGACATAGGGAGGATAGTAGTACCGTGAACAAAGGGCACAGAAAAAGGGAAACAGTTCTTCTTTTAATGATACTGGGTTGAGGTGCTGGGGGCACATTCAGGTGGAAATGTGCTACAGGCAGCTGAAAATAAGAGAGGGAGCCCAGGAAAGAGGTGGAATGGGGGCTGAGTCACCTACGCTGAGGTGAGTCAGTGAGTTTGGGCTGTCGTAAGCATAATATATGAACCTAATGACAGGTCCCAAATATATAACAAATATAACAAGGAAGACATATCTAAGAGTGCTTTGGGAAATAAAAAACATTGCGATGTTGGTATTTATAGTTTATGTTTGTTTTACCAGCTGTTAAATTCTCAAAACCAATCTTATCCCAGATTGACCTCCTAACTGGCAGGTAGAATTGTCAAAGGGACTCATTCTTGTGTAGAAATGTGACTTCTGTGACACTGAATCGCCAGATCTTTCTAGCCTATACTAGGAGAAATACACGAACTACAGGACTAATTAGATTAAAGCACACCCTTTTTTGGAAGTGGGGGAGCACACAGCCCCTCAATTATAGATATTGGTGATGGCTAAACTAATTCAACAATTAAAACCTTGGAGGTGTTCCCGAGGAGGGGTATGGCTGTGCCTGGACGAGGCTGCGCGGAAGCAGGGGAAAGGTTAAACCACGCGAGCTGCGAGATAAAGATGAGCTAAGCTGATATTGCGTAGCTCCCACTTGGAAGCTGACCTTCGTCATCAGGCATACTGGCTCCATCGCTCATCGCCCGGGAACAGCTCAGTCAATTCCGAGGCGGGGCCGCTGAGAAGCAGGGGAGGGGTTGGGAGTAGGGAGCCAAATGCGCCGCAAAGCCGGCTGGGAGGAGATAGAAGGCGAACTTCCCCACGAAGGCTTACTACTTTTCCCAGAATTCAGTGCGGCAGCGAAGCGTGCTCCCCGGGCGCTGCTGGAAGATTTGCGACATGGGATTGTGGTAGTCAGCATCCATCCGCCGCCCGATATAGGACTCTGGTGGAGAGATCTATAGGGATTGGCTGGTGAGCGTTCGAGTCCCGCCCATAGATGGTGACGACAGGCGGCGGTCTTGCTACTTAAGGCGTCGTGGCCCAGCCCGCCCCGCCTTAGCTCCCGCGCTAGAGAGAAACATGTATCGTTTCCGATCACAGCTCTTCACGGGGATTTCTGCTGCTGCCACCGCCCACTCGTACCCTCGCCGCTTCTCGCCTCTGTTGTTAGCCGAAGACTCGCCTCTTAGCCGCCCGCCGCACAGACGCACGAGTAAAAAGTGCAGCTCCATCGGCTGATCCTCGCTAAGCTCCGAGTTTAGGCGGCACCGGGCGTCCCACGATGCCGAAGAATAAGAAGCGGAACACTCCCCACCGCGGTGGCAGTGGTGGCAGCGGCTCAGGGGCAGCTGCAGCGACGGCGGCGACAGCAGGTAAAGGGATATCCCCGCCGCCGGCATCCCGGTTGCCGGCCCGGCTAGTGAGTCTCAGCGTCGGGCACGGTGGGATTTGTAGTTCCATCCCTCTGGACATACGTGTCGAACCGGTGCATTGCTTGGCTGGCGAACTACAATTCCCAGCGTGCCCTGGGGGGCAGTACCTCGCGCGATATGGATCTGGCTTGCGGACCGAACTCAGGCACCGGCCTTGGGGGCGGGGAGTGGGGACGCGAATAGGTTCTACGGCCTGAGAGTGGATCGGGGCCCGGGGTGACGGATTGCTGGGCGGGAGAGGGAGTGTTCTCAGAAGCTGATGCTTGCTCTTCAGGCCTCACCCTGACGGAGGGTGGGGCCGAGATAGTATTTGTGTCTTGCTGTCGGTGGTTGCCTTTGACCCAACGACTCCAACATGGAGTTCTCAGGAATGCCAAGGTCCGGCGGGCTTGGCTGGGCTCTTGCGTCACGAGGCCCGGCCCTTGCGCTGTGGAGCCGGGGTGACGCAGAGGCGCCCGTGTGGCATCCTATCCTGTTGCCTTGTGCATCCTGCGTGTCCACCTGGCTGGATGGAAGCGTAGGAGGCTCGGGGCCACTGTCCGAGGCTCTATTCCTATTACTCTATTCTTACTACTAACTGGCTACCTGCGGAAATCCCCCGCCCCGGCTTCCTCTGCGGCGGGATAGTCCCGGCGACCTTCTCCCCGGGCCAGAAACCGCGTTCTCCTTTGTGCCGCGTTCTATAGGTTCTGTGCCCTAAGGCCGGGATAGATGAGGTGGTGGGGAACTCAGGTTGCAATTGGCCCAAAGTTTAGATTTTTTTGTGTGTTCTCGCTATAAAGTTGAAGCTTTACCTGGATGGGTAGGTGCTTCGCTCAACTCATAATTCTCATCTACTACTAACTATAGGGTTAGGAAAAAAGGACTTCAAAGCGGAAAGTCTTACGAGAGACCACCAAACTTAAATCGAGTGTTAAACTGCGTGAAGTCATCTCATTTAGTAATTTTTTGGTCGAGATTTTGAAGTTAAACATTGGAATTCTCAGACTTACCCATCGGAACTACTACTAGCCGTTTTGTACTTGTCAACACAGTTGCTATTCCCTCTCTTCATTAGTGAATAGTCCGGAAACTAGCGTTTAGAACGCTTTCCTGTAGGATTTATAGCAGCATGAAAACTTGTGTTCTGTATTAGACATTTAATAATTGGCAATAGGAATGAATAATAGTTGCAGTTTTCCCTTTTTCTTCATGTCGCTTTTTATTTTGATTATATGTCCTCGATATTCATGAAATTCATTATTGATCAAGATGTACAACACAAAATTAGTTGGTAGCATCTAATTGCTCTGTGTGAGTAGGAGATGCCCTTTTTTTTTCCCCCTGTATTTTTGCTTTTCCTCCTCTGAGTCAATTTGAATTGTCTGGGAAGTCCTTATTCATTTTATTCTATTTTAAGTTTTACCTTTTGTTGGTGGAACAAATGATGGTGAAGCAGCAAGCCAAAGTTATTTTAAAAGTTGTAACAATGTTACTAATGGATTCCTCTGGCTTCCCACATTCACAAACAAATCTTTATTCCCTCAGAAGCTCCCAAATTTCCTTTCTTCCTGGTGCTAACTGAATAACCTCAGGTAATAGTGGAGGATTGTTTTTCAATATCCGCCTCTTTCCTCAGCTCTCATCAGCCATATTGCTGTTGCTTTTTTTTAAAGATTTATTTTCAGTAGAAAAGGTAAATATAAACACCGAATTTTAGCATATTTAAAGGAATGGAAAAGAATTCTTTGATGAATGTATAAAACTACAGGCTTTGTATATCTTTGGAAATTTATATTAGAACTTGTTATATATGCTTACCTCTGGTAAGTGGGGTATGCAGTGGGATTTACTTTTTTAAAAACTTAATTTGGTTCCAAATAACTGAGTAAAAGAGATGGAACCTTGTCCCAAAGTTGTACTTACTTAAAAGCCATTTACTTTATTGGTATTTTTAAATGACATCTAGAAGAGATAGGATTCAAATGAGATCTTAAAATGCGTAGTCAGAAGACAACCAAGTTTCCTATCACTTCAGTTGCTTTTTCATTTAGATTCTTTCTCTTTTAAGTTTGTGGAAGGTTCTAGAAAGCTGATAAAATTGACAAGTATGCGTACTTTTCATTGCACTTATTATTTTTTTTTTAAATGAAAGAACAAAACCTTGTTAGTAAGTAAATCCCCTAAGATATAAGGACTTTATGTGTCTTGAGTGCCACCTAATATTAGTTGGGATCACAGTGGGTGAATTTGTTCTAAATATCAGCAATTCATACAAGATTAGCTTGATGTGTTGTTGTTTGTTTAACTTCCCTGGAGTCTTGGAAACTGAAACTTAGAAAAAGGGGTTGACTAAGAGCTATATAGGAATACTCTTCTTGGCAGTTTAGAAGTAGACTGAATATGAAAAGTAAAAAATAGGAATTGGCTTGTGAATATGTGTCAGTAGAAATCAGGTGACCCTTAACTATTCCCATGACTTATATCATGGAAGACAATGAAAGTAGATCCAGAAATAGAGTATGATGTCATAGATCTTGGCTTATTTGTTTATTCCTGCCCTAAGCACTCTGATTAATATGGTATCCTGGTTTCATAGCTTATTCTTTATGCTTTCCTACTTTTATTGGCAAAGTTATTCCTTTGGAATAGAAAGCAAATTTGAAGACTGCTCTCTCCCTTGTGTTGTTTTAAAAATCAGTCAGATTCTGTTTTGATTTTAAAAAACCCTTTATTAAAAAGTGCCCCCTGAAATATTAAATTTATCAAGCTTAAACGTAGAGGATTAAAAAAAAAACATCTCTTCTTAAGGTAGTGCCATGGATTTCTTGAACATAAGCACCTGGTGATAGTTGGTGCAATCTTTGATTTTACTGATAAGGGAACTTGGGCTCAAAAGTGAGTCAGGTGACTCAAGGTCACTTTGGGGCAGATTTTGGACTTTAACCCAGTGCTTAATATAATTCATGACTGAGCTGTACTTTTGTTTTTATTCATTTTTAAAAAAAGATTTTATTTGTTTATTTGACAGAAACACAGCTAGAGAGGGAACACAAGCCGTGAAACGAGAGAGGGAGAAGCAGGCTTCCAGCCGCGCAGGGAATCCGATGTGGGGCTCTATCCCGGCTCTCCTGGATCATAACCTGAGCCGAAGGCAGTCGCTTAACCAACGAGCCACCCAGGCGCTCCTGAGCTGTACTTTTATTATAAATCCCTGCAAAGCAGAACATAACTATGGATTTATTTTTTAAGTTGATTTGAGGATAGATTCTAGTTATAAAGATTTTATTTTGGGGTGCTTGGGTGGCTTATTGGTGGAGCATAGGATTCTTGATCTTGGAGTTGTCAGTTGAAGCTCCAAGTTAGTGTAGAGATTACTTAGAAAATAAAATCTTAAAAAAAAAAAAAAGATTTTAGGGGACACCTTGGTGGCTCAGTCGTTAAGCATCTGCCTTTGACTCAGGTCATGGTCCCGGAGTCCCTGGATCGAGTCCCGCATTGGGCTTCCTGCTCAGCAAGAAGCCTGCTTCTCCCTCTCTCACTCCTTCTGCTTGTATTCCCTTATCTAGCTGTGTTTTTCTGTCAAATCTATTTATTTTTTTATTTAAATAAAATCTAAAAAAAAATTTTTGTTTTTGGTAACAGCCCTGATGTTTTTGAACTGTTGGACATGTTAACCTTTCTTTTAAAGGTGAATCATCTAACAAGCTTTTATACTATATCAAAAACCACAATTTCTATTTTATTCCCTTCCCCCACCCTTTTTAATAAAGATTTTATTATTTATTTGTCAGTGAGACTGTGTGTCTGTTTGTGTGTGCGCGCACGGTGAGGGGCAGAGGGAGAGAGACTATCAAGCAGATTACAGACTGCGGCTGACCCCAGCGTCCAGAGCCCAACGTGGGGCTTGATCCACTTGAGATCATGACCTGAGCTGAAATCAAGAGTTGGATGCCTAATTGACTGAACCACCCAGGCGTCCCTCCTTTATCCCCCCCTTAATTCAAGTTATCTTTACAACTATCATCTCTTAACGTCTTATTTCTTCACGCGTCACTTAAAAATAAACCCATTTATCATTAACCCTTAGTTTCCTAAGCTCGTTCTCCTTGAAAAATACGTTTTTCTTATTCTTATGATCTATTATTTCATACTCTATTTTTGGATATATTTTCATTGTCTTGATGATTTGAAGTCTTGTTTTGAAAGTACTTTTTCCAGCCATAATACCAGTTTTTGGAACATTTCTGAAGTTGATGTATATTGTAAAACAGTGGTCTGAAAAACAGGTGAATTGACTTATTTGAGAATATTTAAGTATGTTCATTTGTAGCATAATCATCCCTTTTAAATAAGGTTGGATTTTTATTACCAAATTTCTCCTAAGTAAATTTAAAAATTGCCAAGTTAAATTTTTGAGCATATGGCAACACAGTCATCTACTTCCACTCTCTTTTACCTAATAGGTGGCCAGCATCGAAATGTTCAACCTTTTAGTGATGAGGATGCATCGATTGAAACAATGAGCCATTGCAGTGGTTATAGCGATCCTTCCAGTTTTGCTGAAGATGGTATGAGTTTTAAATTTGCAACTTCAGATAAAAGGGTGTTTTAGGTAGAAACCATCAGTTTCCTATTTGCCTTTTTTCTACTTAAATTACAATGGTTAGTTTATATTATTCTTTAGGACCAGAAGGCCTTGATGAGGAAGGAACTCAAGAAGACTTAGAGTACAAATTGAAGGGATTCATTGATTTGACCCTGGATAAGAGGTAGGAGATACTGGAAACTTTATTTGTTCTATGTGATTCTGATCAGCCACTGTGTATATTATATGCAGTTCCCTGATTTAACAGTGTATTTTTCTAAAGCCTGATTTGTTTACTTGGATCTTTAAATGTTTCTTGTTCCTTTGGACTTTAACGGTATTATTTAGATTGACTTAGATTAGTCATTATTCTAGCATAAGAGCATATAACTGTATTTGATTACAATTGAAGTGGATTTGTTGGATTAAAAGTTAATCTTCAGCTGGAAAGAGCAGCTAAATTTTGCTTTAAGTCTCTTGCCCACTAGTTTTATTGCAGACCTGAAAAATAGCAAAGATAAATTTTCTTATTTCAGAGTAGTTCTAGAGCTGACTCAAACAGAAGTAAAAAGCCCTAAAGATGCAAATACGAAGTCTAGAGTTTTGTAGTGTCAAAAAAATGTGAGTTTGCTTAAATATGTAATACTGGAGAATAGGTCTTCTGTGTAATAAGGTGAATTGTGGATAAAAATTAAATTACTGAAAAATGATTAGAGCTTGATGACAATTCTATAGAAAGAAAGAATCTACAAATCTATAAAGAGAAACTGAGAGGGAAATAATGTCATTTTTATAAGTCACTGACCTATGGTACACTCCAAGTCGATCTTCTGATTTGTTTTAAATAGTGCGAAGACAAGGCAGGCAGCTCTTGAAGGTATTAAAAATGCACTGGCTTCAAAAATGCTTTATGAATTTATTCTGGAAAGAAGAATGACTTTGACTGACAGCATTGAACGCTGCCTTAAAAAAGGTAATGTCCTTATTGAGTCAGAGGCGCAGAACTAAAAAGGAATTTTTACCACCTTGTTAGCAGTAGTGTTTATTAATGGAAATGTAAGATTAGCTTACTCTTAACTTTAAAGTTGTCAAGGAATACACCGTGCTTATTCAAATTCAAAATGAGACTTGTTAGAAGCTTTGTTTTTGTTTATGTAATAAACAGCTTGAAAGTAGGATTGTGGTGGCTTGTCATCCTTGTTTATATAAGAAAGCCTTGAAAGCTTGTGTCAGATTTTAACAAAAGTTACTATTAAAAAGCCATCCTACTTCATTTTCCTGAAATTTAAAAAGTTTTATAATCGCATAGCTCATTTTCCCTTGTAATTACTTAAAACCTCAGTCGTACCTGTGGATGATGTCATTTTCAGGATATCCCTTGGAATATTTGAATTCTACAACTTTGTAATGGAGATTCTGGAAGTCATACTATAATCATAGAACTTTAAAGAATGAAGAGAAACCTTGAAGATTAGTCTAGTATTATCAGATTTCAGTTTGAGGAATCACCAAAATTACAAAGATTTGGGGCTGCCAGCTTAATCATTTTGTCAAGTAAAAATATTGTGAGAATAATGGCCTTCTATCATTAGGTCTTTATTAACAAAATATTTCTAGCACCAGGAATGTGGGAAGCACACCTGCTCTTTTAAATTGAATGAGCTTATTACCTTTATGTCCTTGTTTTTCTCATTTTACCTCAGGTGAAAGCTTTGTTGTAGAATCGATATTTGGGAACCTTTCATCCATTCCGTCTTTCTCATTGGACAGAATAAAGGCCTAGGAAGTGTGCGATTGGTCTAAGGTTATATAACTTCTTAGTGGTATAGTTGATAGCAGAGCCAACTTTTTTGAGACTTTTTTCTGTAATAGTAGTTGGATTAGATGTCCTTTAAAAATTCCATTCCAGTCTGCTTATTTTATAGATTTTTAATTTGTCAGGTAATAATTCGGTATCTGCAGTTTTTGTATAGTTTTTTTTTTTTTATTGTTACTTAATTTTTTTTTCACAGTGTTCCAAGATTCATTCCTCATTCCCCACACCCAGTGCTCCACGCAATAGGTGCCCCCAGTACCCACCACCAGGCTCTCCCG
>PITA01009583.1:0-23020 GCA_004023965.1 Spilogale gracilis | reverse complement strand
GGATCATTCTTTTAAGACCATGTGTTTCTTAAATCAGCAAGCATTTAATAGGTTAGGTGCCTTGACATACAGTTTTCTTATTTCAGTTCCTTTATAACACTTAAGCAACAGAATTATCTTTTTAAGGAAAAACAAGGGCTAAAGGCATAAAGAACACTAAGTAGGAAAGCTGGAATTTGAACCCACTGTACTATGCTATCTTTTAACAGGCCCAAGTGCTGCAGATGGGCAAGTGAGAGTCAGAGTGTCCATTGGATTTGTCAGTTAGGTTATTGGTGGGTGACCTTTACAAGTGCAGCTTCAGTAGAGTGATGGCAGAAAAGCGTGATTGGGGTGGATTGAGAAGAGAATGGGAAGTGAAGAAGTGGAGATGTTGTGTCTTGACTGTTCTTTTTTTAAAATGTGGCTGTAATTGGAGGGGGAAGAAAGTTGACCACTGGACTGTGGGAGGGTGTTATTGTGTCTTGTGTCTTGTTTAAGATGCATGCGATTTATGGGAGAAGAAACCCATGGAGAAGCAAGCATCTTAAAATATAAATGAAATATTGAGAGTATGATGTAAACAGTATGATTTGCCTTGAATTAGAGAGGTTGAGGAGAGGAGTAGGTAAGGATGCAGTTGAGTTTAGAGAGAGTTCTTTCCTGGTGTCTCAGTGTTTTCTGCAATAAGGAAGGCTGAAATAGTAGCACCCTTGTGGCTTTTTTTGATCTGTTCTAACAGACCAGGTACTATATGTGCTTCACACACTTCTAATAACTGTGGTACAGGGATGGAAAACCCCACTTGACAAGCAGGAGAACAGACCCAGAGGGGTTAAATTATTTGCAAAAATCACAAGCCAATGAGTCTAGAGTTCACGTTCTTTTCTTTTATGTTATATGTGTCTGCTGAGGAAGAAGGGGGCTAGGTAGGTGTGGGGAAGACAGTTGGAGTGATCAAGTTCCCTCTCCTCCTTTGTCCTGTCCCCGGTGATCCACTGTTCTCTTCCTGCTTACACTTTCATGGTCACGATTCATCAAACAATGGAGTGGCCAGTTTTTTTCATCCAAGTTCTGTCCATAGTCTGTGTGACTCCTCTGCATTTGGAAAGCCCTATCCTATATTTGTTCCACTGATCTTTACTTCCACTTCCTTTATTTCCATTCACTTGATTCTTTCTCAGGGTTATACTTTAGAAAATTGTCTTCTGGCAAAATTGTTCCATCTCTGAAGTCTTAAACTCAGCTATTCCCTCTCCTCCCCTCCCCTTTCTTTTCTTTTTCTCTCTCTTTCTTATTTATATGACACAGCGAGAACACAAGTGGGGGGAGAGGGAAAGAGATAAGCAGACTCCCCCACTAAGCTGGGAGCCTGATGTGGGGCTCCATCCCACGGCCCTGGGGTCATGACCTGAGCCGAAGGTAGACACTTAACCAACTGAGCCATCCAGGCGTGCCTGCTGTCATTTTCTTAATAAGCCTGCTCTTAAACCCTTGGAACCCTGTAGTTGCTGGTCCTCTTATTTTTTGGTTGGTCTGTTAATTAACCCCCATTTATGTTCCCTTGACTCTGCTTCCTCTCAGTGTCACCACTGGCATATAGGGGCATCTTATCTTTAATACCTCCTCCTCCTCCCTCCCCACCATTTGTAGACCAGTACAGATAACTGATTTTTTTTTTTTTAATAACATATAATGTATTATTTGTTTCAGGGGTACAGGTCTGTGATTCATCAGTCTTACACAATTCCTAGCACTCACCATATAACACATACCCTCCCCAATGTCCATTACCCAGCCACCCTATTCCTTCCACCCACCTCCACTCCAGCAACCCTCAGTTTGTTTCCTGAGGTTTCTTGAGTGCTACTGAAATTTAAAGACATTCACAACAATGTAGTTTGCCAGGACTATTTATCTGTACTGAGTTGTGCCAAGTCTATGACAACTAGATTAAGTTCTACAGCCTTACTAGGATAGTACTTTATAGTCTATTCATATCTCAGGAATGGAAATGTCAGTTTAAACCATACTGTTTTCTTACCTCAGCATGTAAATGTGTCTGTTTAGAAATTGTATTTATATAGGATCTCTTTAAGTCACCTTAATTTCTCTTAAAATTATGGTTCTTCTGTTTTCTAGGAAAGGGATTTTCCAACAGAAACTGTCAAATTTGGCCCTGAACGAATGTATATTGATTGCTGGGTCAAAAAACATACCTATGACACCTTTAAGGAAGTTCTTGGATCAGGGATGCAGTATCATTTGCAGGTGAATGAGTGACTTCTTTTCTGTGTGTTTGCTTTTAAATTAGCAGTTTTGAATGTAGTTTACCGAATGGGCTTTTGAAGTTAGTTGGATATACAGAATGCTTTCAGCATGATACAAAACTACATTTTATTTATTCATTTATTCATTTATTATTTATTTGTTTTATATTTATTTTTAAAGGAGAATTGAGTAAGGATGAAACTGTTCTTTTGTATTGTATAAATCTAGTGAAGCATCTATAAATTTGATAGAGCACTATTGCTTTCCTCATAACTTTACTGGATTCAAGGCATTAGAAACAATTTAGTCTTACAAAGAGAAACAGAAAATAAGTGACCTGAGTTCTTATTTATAAGCTCCATATAACTTGTGCTAATCAGATTTCCCTTTATGTAGTAAAAAACAGCTGATATTTAATAATGAGCCTTATTACCTTTCTATTTTACTGAAGTCAAATGAATTCCTTCGTAATGTATTTGAACTTGGACCCCCGGTGATGCTTGATGCCGCAACACTTAAAACAATGAAGATTTCTCGTTTTGAAAGGGTAGGTTTGTTTTTGTTCTCCTCAAAACTAAATGCATTGAAGAGAAGCAGAGCTGATGCTTTGATTCTGCCAGGTGGTAGGTATTGAGTAGAGTCTCTGGGCCTTGAGTGCCTCATGCTGTTTCAGACACAACATCTGTATTAAAATTGTAGAAGCTTCACTGCAGTTAGAGTATGGAGGGGCTGTATGATAATTTTATCCTTAATCCCATTAATGTAGAAATTTTTTTTTGTTTTCTTTTATTCTGTTAACTTCTATTAAAGAATACATATTACATAGTGTTTCTTTTGTTTCAGATAACAAAACCTACTTAATAAGTACCAGATTCACTTGCAAGTTAAGGAAACATGTGCTTAGAGAGTTTGTTAACATTACTTATAATTTCACTTAACTTTTTAAAAATCCTTAATTATATTTTTATGCTTTTACTGAGGTGAAGTTCACATAACAAACTATTTAAAATTGTACAATTCAGGGCATTTAGTACACTCGCAGTGTTGTACAACTGTCTGTATAGTTTCAAAATATTTTTATCACATCATTAGGAAGCTTATACCTTTAAGCATTCACTTCCCATTGTCCTCCTCTCCCCTCCCCCCGCAGCTGCCAGCAACCACCCGGTGTGCTTCTTTCTGTCTCTGCATTTACTGGATATTTTGTATAAAGAGACTGAAATAATAGTGTGACCTATTGTGTGGCTTTTTCATTCAGCATTGTGTTGCCATGGGTCATCTGTGCTCTAGCACATACCAGTACTTCAGTCCTTTTTGTGGCTGATTAATACTCCATTGTGTGGAGTGTTATTGATTATCCAGTCATCCATTGATGGACATTGAGCTTGTTTCCACTTTTGGCCATTGTGAATAATGCTGCTGTGAACATTTGTGTGCAAGTTTTCTTTTGAGTACCTGTTCTCAATTCTTTTAGGTATATACCTTCGAATGGAGTTGCTGGGTCACATGGTATTTATATGTTTAATTTTTTAAGGAACTGCCAAACTGTTTTCTATAGGGACTGAACCATTTTGTGTTCCCACCAGCAGTGTATGAGAGTTTCATCTTCTGTATCCTTATCAACACTTGTTATTCGGGCTTTTTTGTTTTTTTGTTTTTTTTAAGATAGATTTATCTATTTATTCATTCATTCATTCATTTATTTATTTGACAGAGAGATCACAGGTAGACAGGTGGGCAGAGAGAGAGGGGGAAAAAAGCTTCTTGCTGAGCAGAGAGCCCGATGTGGGGCTTGATCCCAGGACCTTGAGATTATGACCTGAGCCAAAGGCAGAGACTTAACCCACTGAGTCACCCACATGCCCTTTTTGTTTTGTTTTAAATTCTAGCCATACTAGTGGGTGTGAAGTGCTTAATATTTATTAATTTTGTAAAAGATTTTATTTGGGGGTGAGAGTGTGCATGCATAAGTGTACGATTTGGGAGGGGGCAGAGGTAGAAAATCTCAAGCAGATTCCATGCTGAGTGCAAGAACCCAATGTGGGGCTTAGTCCCATTTCCCTGAGATCGTGACCTGAGCTGAAACAAGAGTCAGAGCTTAACTGACTCTGCCACTCAGGCGCCCCTGAAGTGCTTAATTATATTTTTATAGACTCTTTATAGTTAATCATTTTTATGGTCATATAGTTGATGGGTATTTTAATATTAGTATCTTTATGTATATTTCTCTTTTGAGTTTTTTTTCTCAAGAAATCTTTACATGGGAATGCAGGGTCAGATTATGACTTTTTTTTGTTTGTGGTTTTTTTTTTTTTAGATTGTGACCTTTTGATATGTATTGCCAAATTACCTTCTAAAGTTATTCTGTCATTTTTAATTATTTCTAGTAATGAAGACACATAGCCATTACATATTTGACAGCATTGAGTTTTATGATTTAAAAGATTTGTTTTAATTGGCATTAAGATGGTACCTTATTTTTTCCTTGCTATTTTAATTAATTGGATATCTTGGGTATTTTGTTTGCTTTGGTTCATTTGCTTTTTCTGTGATCAGATTAAATCTTGATGCATCTTTTAGAAAAAAAACTTTTTGTTTGAATTTTCTTGGTATTTTACATATTTGAATAATATTTTTTTCTTAATACAGACTATCTGTCATCCATTATGTGTTAATTTCTCCCTTTTTCTTTGTGTTTTTATAAACTTTTAAAATACTGATAAGGTTGAGTTAGTTCATTTCTTTACTTTGTGATTTTTAACTCATCCTTTTCTTTATCAGGGTATCTTAAGCTTTAGTGATCTGCATGTGTTTTCCTTTCCTTCATTTCAGCACCTGTATAACTCTGCAGCCTTCAAAGCTCGAACAAAAGCTCGAAGCAAATGTCGAGATAAGAGAGCAGATGTTGGAGAATTCTTCTAGATTTTCAGCACTTGGAAGACCACTTTCTAATTTTTTTTATCCCCTTTGGTAATTTCTAATGTATTTAAAATAGAGACAGTTTTTTTCTAGGTTCAGCATAGATAATTTTTGTAGCAGGGGTTATATTATAATTTAATGTACAGTATTGCAAATGGTGAGTTCTGATTATTGAATATTCTCTGTAAATCATTAAACATAAATAAAGTGTAATGTGTGGTCATTTTCTGTGTATGAAGAGAGCAAAAATACAGTATTTCACTTGATTTCATAATGAGGAAAACTTCTACCCAAGGTTAAGTTTCTTACAGTGTGGTTGCCCAAAAATATTGATTATAATGATGTATATATACAAGGTATTTAACTTAAGATGTTAAGTGAGTTCTGGGTACAATTTTAGGAGCTAGTTCTGGAAAAGCTGCTATATTTTCATTTTTAAGTGGAACCTGGTTTAATTTTGTCACTGGGATCAACATATAGAATTATACTGTGAGACCTTACACATGCAGTTATAGGTCATTCATTCCAGCTATTGGGAGTTCATGAAGAATTAGCATATGCCAGAAAGGCTGCTAACCTTCAACTCTGAGGGTACTAACACTTTTTATTTGCTCTATTCTTGTATTTTGAAATAAAGACCTTTTCACATAAAAAGTGCTTCTTTTCTAATAGAAGAAACATTTGTGGGTCTGAAATAGATTTCAAAATCACTAACCTAGGTAGGGAGAGAGTAAGAAGAAAACTTTGTATATTTGGATAATATGAAAATAAGTGAAAAAAATGTAGCAATGTCATTGGGAGTATTATGTAGAATAATATTGTAGCATACTATTGGGATTCTGGTTACTGATTTCTTTGGTATTAGTGCAGGAAACAGTAATAAGAGCCACAAGAGGTGGGTGGGGGGGAAGCATGTTCAGTGTAGAGAACCAAAATCAGTGAAGGTACTTCCCAAACTAGCGTTCTTCCTCTCCTGCATTTTCCACATCTCTGGGAAGTCTGTTGGGGCCCCTAGCACACGGGCTGGCCTGTGGGGGTGCTCTTGACTACATGAGTGTGATCCATCCCTCAGATCCGGTGCAGAGGAAGACTGCCTTGGAATCCAGAACTTGAGTTTCCGTGCTGTCACGTTCTTATACTCTTAAGTAGGTTAGAACTATGGAAAAAGGATTGCAAATTTTCAATTTCCTGTTTGTTCCACATACTTTTAAATAATGAATTTTTATCAAAGTAATTTGTAGTCATAGCTTAATGGTACTGCAAGGATTGTAAGGAAAAATCTTAGCTCCTGGCTCCATCCTTTTCCAGCTCTTAGGGGACATTTCAGCCTTCAGTTTTTTCCTAGCACCTTGGTTTCAGATTTCTGAGTTATAGGGCTTATACTGGTTATTTGTTACTTTACTGTGTTTAGAAACCTATGACAGCTTCCTCTTTGATAGAACGTTTCTGCCTTTTTACTTTTTTCTCATTCTCCCAGTATTTTTTCATTGAATTGGCGTCATTGCATTATAGTGACCAGATTTCTGTGTTCATTCCCAAACTAGTTTACTGTGCTTCTATTTCCATTCTCAGCATTTTGTCTTGGTTTTACATACACATCCCTAACTCTTCCCAAACAGTTCCATATAGGTAAAATTTTCTTTAAATCTACTTTTGACATGGTCAGAGCTCTACCATATACTTGTTTCAATCTAAACTAATTTCTGTCTTCTGTATACAGCTGTTTCCTGAGACTTCATCTTCCTGGGATTTGTTTTCCTCTTGGGTTGGAGTTTGCATTTTCTGGACCCTATGTCTTTGTTATTAGATTACTTAATTGTTGAAGTGGAACACCTCCTTCAGTAACTCCAGGAGTCAGTGCATGGGAGGTCAATAACTTTGAGGGTACTTCATGTCTGAAAGGTAGTATGGATTGGTATATAAAACTTCAGGTAGATAATCAAGAATTTCAAAGGCATTGCTCTGTTTTAATTAAAATATGATACAGTTTTTATTTCTGGTTTCTTTGGGTTTTTTTGTTAGAAGCTCTTTAGTGTTCTAAAATTGTGTGATACTGTGCTTTGGTGGCCCCTTGCAATCTGGAAAATATTTGTAATTCTTGACCCTGCCCTGTACCTCACCGCCCCATAACCCAAAAAACCCAGTCGAACACACATGCACACAGACACATTTTCTTTGTGCCCAAACCCCATGACATAACTAGAGCTATTGAATGGAGCCTCTGACCTTAGTTTTCATTCATTTATTTTTCTTTCTGGGAGATTTCTATAATACAGTTTTCCAGTGTTCATGAAATGACCTGCCTGTGTTTAGCTCCGTACTTCACGTAGCCTCCAAGAGCCTGCTTGGATTCCCTTCACTCATCAATGATCATCTGGAGGCCTGCAAAAGCAGGCTAACAACCACGGCCTCTTCCATATTCAATATATTTGTTGAAATCTTTTTTTTTTATTTATTTGACAGAAACACAGCTAGAGAGGGAACACAGGCAGGGGGAGTGAGAGAGGGAGAAGCAGGCTTCCTGCTGAGCAGGGAGCCTGATGTGGGGCCCAGTCCCGGGTCTCTGGGATCATGACCTGAGCCCGAAGGCAGTCGCTTAACCAACTGAGCCACCCAGGCACACCACATTTGTTGAAATTTTGTTCAGTGTTGTTGCTTCCACTTTTCTTTCTTGTGTCTTTTTGTAATTTTTATTCCTAGTCTACCTTTTTACTGGGGGTTTTAGAAGGAAGAAGAGAGAAATGAGTGTTAATCTGCATATTAAGTTTACAGATGGGTACATTTTCATGAAATTTATGGGTAGTTGCTCAGCAAGGATTACTGGGGACTCAATGTATACAGATGTTTGAGTGTTCTTGAAAGTAGTAAAATGGTGTATGATAGAGTGGTTCACTCCTTGATTGTTCATTAATCTTGCTGGTTTAAAGAATTTATTATGACCCCTGCCTACTAAGTTGTCTATTTTGAGGCTCAAGCATTAATTTTGGAGCAACCAGCATTCCATGATTCAAGTCTCAAATAGCATTTACTGAATTTCCTGAAAGTTGAATCTAGATAGGATAAAGTATTTGAATAAATACTTAAAGATGCCCCCAGATTAAACAATTCAGGTGAGAATACCTGTATTCTTGTGGCTTTGAATTGTTCATAATGTGCTCTTTCAGATATGTAATAGATAAAATGAGGTGTGTCCTTTTGCTTTGCTCTTAATGTGGTTCTCCAGAATTGGAGACAATTGTCATAGCCATAAAAACTTTCATCCCCTTCAGTGGTTTAAAAATTCCCTGTATCGGGGATTGAGGCCCGTCTCTTCCTCTCTTCCGCGCTTCTACCTGTCTTGCTATCTCTGTCTCTGACAAACACATAAATAAAATCTTTTCAAAAGCATAGTTTTATTCAGATTTTAGGGTAGGGAATTGCTTAGGCTCCATCTTCCTCTTCCCTGAAGGGGGATTGATACTTCACAGGGTTGTAAGGCTTGGAGAGAGAAAAACAGTAAATGCTGAAAATGAGGCCATTGAATGATTTTTTTGAAAGGTTTGATGGTTTAAGTTCAGGTAATCAGGAGATTATTTCAAAAATAGGCTGATAACGGCAAACAAACATTCTTATTTTTCATGGAATTTGGCATAGCTTTTTTTAATGTGCAATATACCTCTGACAAGACAGTTACAAGTTAGAGCGTCTTCCTGCGTGAATTGGTCTGCTAGTACAGATGAAGACTAAGAAAATGGCATGCCTTTCCCCTAAAATTAGGGTGAGATCTATACTGAATACAAATGTAGAGGAAGTTATGTGAAGCAAACATTTTCTCATTGACGTACAAAATGTTTCAAGGATGAATCATGGTCATCTAGACGTGGCAGTGGAAGGTGGGATTAGAAAGGACTGTGTATCTGTTTACTACCCAGCTCTCAGCATCCGCTGGGATAGTTTGTGCCTGTGGCCAGCAAATGGGACTGACGGGGACGGCAGGACTCACTGTAAGCTCCTTTTATGTACAGCAGAGGGCAGGAGCTCCTTGGCATGTGTGTGAGGGAATCACGCCAGAGAAAGCCTGACAAGCCCGAGAAAGGATGCCTAAAAACTCAGAGTAAATAAAGCATTTGAATAGAGAGGGAAATGGATGAGACAAAGTGCTTCCTTCCCCTGCGGTGGGGCTGGAGCCATACCAGCTTCCTCTTGTAAAACTATTTAGTAGTGACTGGAAGCCCCACAGGCTCCTAGTTAATATCACAACCTTGTTCCGTCCTTGCTGATTGCGCTCTCTGCCCGGTCTGTAGTCCTGGGCGATTTAGTTGTCAGGATGGCAGCTCCAGTCCGATAGTGGATATTTATATAAGGGCACATGCAGTAGCCAAGGTGCTAGAAATGTGTCCACTTACACAGACATGTCAGCCAAATAAGGACATTAACTTTGGTCTAATAACCTAATCAGTTAGCAATTGAGTCAAGGCATGGTAGCTTTTTCTTTTCAAAGCATAGTTTCAATAATCGTGAAGAACCTCAGACATTTTGAAAAAGTATTTGGCATCTTGTGTTGCTTGGCTAAATTAATACTAAATATAGACTGACATCATGCTGGGGTTGCTGGGGCTTGTAGGAGCACCTGTGTGCTGAAGGAAGGCAGAGAAAGAACCACAGAATTTGTAGCAAGTTTTATTGCAGTTGATTCTGAATAGTTGAGTTTTGTTTTGTTTTTTTTTTCCTGGCAACCTAGCAGTCAAAGCTCACATTTTTGTAAGTAATTTGCATGCTATTACTCTGCCGACCTTGAGTTATGATTCTTGAGGCTGGGATGTTTTTTGTTGCATGCACTCTGTGCCTTTAACTTTTGCTAGAAATTATTTCAGACTTGATTTAAAAAATTAATTCCTGAATGTGAAGAGGCACTGATTCTGAAATGGAACTAAAGAACAAATTACCATGACTCACTCAATAAAGCTTCCTATTAGCTTTGAATTAAGCCCGATTACAACAATTCTGATCCTGTGGCAAGCAATACCAGTGTGGTATTTCCAAGCTTTGAGACCGAGCACCTATGGGGAAAAAAATAAAGAGCAAAGCCATTTGTCACAGACAACTATTTTGTCAGAATATTTGTGGGTAGTGAAAGAGTCCTTAAATGATGAATCAGTTGTGAGCATTGATCTAAGCTGGAGGAAAATGAAATTACTTACATGTTTTAGTGTCAGGTATCAGGAAGGGCTCCATTAAAAGGATACTGCTTTGGTCAATCCTAATGAGCAGAGCTGCACACCAGGGTTATGGTGAAGGGCTGAACTGGTGTGATGCAGAATTTAGTAACCAACCCTGCTGATTGCTGCCCTTTTATGGAGAACCCAAAGATAGCAACAACTGGATGCCAACAGCAGTGGGTCCTGATTTTAGGGCCATGTGATCCTGTATCCATTTACTTACACAGTCATTGGTGAGCCCTTGTGGTCATGAACCACAGACGCCCAACTCTGTTTTCTTGGGCAGTTCTTTATTTTCCATTTGCATGTTGTAGTTAATTTAAAAATACATAAAAACAGCATCTCTTCATATTGTGACTTAACCTGCAGAAGAAATTTACTTTCAGGGCACCTCATAGCTTACTCTAAGTTGCTCCCTTACTGCTCCCAGACTCAATGTTGCCCTGAGTCACCTTTGCAATCAGTAGTAGCAAGGCTAATAATTTGGAGATTTAACTAGCCACACGGCTCTTAGGTTAGCTTTCGTGGCTATGAGTTTCTAGTTGGCCTTCCACTTTGTAAACATCCATTCAGCTTCAATCTGAGATTTGAGCAATAGGAATTCCATTCCTAAAGGGGAAGCTAAGGCTCAAGGACATTAAGTTAGAGATCCAAAAATGAAACATGCATCAGTCACCAAGCCTAAAATAGAAGCCATGGTTGGAATGATGATCTTATGATGTGACACATATAACCTTTATTCCTCATCAAATATTAGTATTGGGGAGAGTAAAGTGCATGAGATGATAACATGCCAAACATCTTTGGAAGAATAGAAATCTGTGACCATGCCTTGGTCACTACGGTTTTATCTGTGAGAGGATAAGGTCTGATTGATCTCTAAGGCTCCTTTATTTTATATGCTGCTGCTGCTTTTTAAAAAATGATCACTTCATGCTATTCCCTTAGGAATGTTCCATGGATGTATTTGAAATTCAGTAATATCAATAGCTAAGGTGTGCTTCAGTAGTAGCTAGTCTAAAATACCCAGAGAATTATGTGCTTTTGTTAATTAAAATTTCAGGATAACTGAAACACCTTGTTCAGTTTTTAACTTTGAGCAAAAGTTTAATTAGTCCATGACATATTAAAAAAAGATTTATTTATTTGAGAGAGAGTGAGAGAGCGCACATGTGGTGGGAGGGGCTGAGGGAGAGAATCCCAAGCAGACTCCCCACTGAGCACTGAGCAGAATGTGGGGCCTGATCCCACAACCCTGAGATCATGAGCTGAAATCAAGAGGTGGCTGCTTAACCGACTGAGCAAGAAATGCCATAAAATCGGCCAGTGTTCTGGTGGAAGAAGGTACTGCATCCAGCAAAGGCACCGAGGAAGGGCAGGTGGATTCTTAGAGAAGGTAAGATTGTAGCTGAGGTTTGAAACAGGGTTAGGGAGGGATGTGGAGAAGAAAGGGACGATACAGTGACCTCTGAAGCAGCAGGCGCACTTCCAGCTCTGCAGCTCACTGAATGCATGCTCTCAGGCATTCCCCAGCTCAGCTTTCATTTCCTCACTAAGGGAAGGATGGGGACCGGCCTAGAGCATGTCTACAATCCCTTTCAGATCAAAAAGCCCTGTGTCACTATTAGACTCATTTTATGAAAAGAGATAACTGTGAAAGAGATGGCTTTGATAGTAATTTGAATTTGTCTTCCTAGAACTCTGTATTTCATGTAGTTAAAGGGCCACCAGTTCTCTGTTGTGCTGGACAGACAGCTTAAAATAGACCTTTTTAATCCATTCAGGCTTTTCGAGGTTGCTTGAAGTTATGCTGTCGTTAGAAAATGTAAGCCTCACTTTGAAAATTCTGTATTATGTAAGTGACCTTTATCTAAGGAAACTCAACGGGAAGAGACCTCGGATGTCCCGGAGTCTAGTCTCCAGCTCACTGTAGGGTTCCTGTCTGTAGCATCTAAGCTTGTGAAGATTTTTGTCTTGAGGACTCCCAGCCAGCCATCTCAGGGCTAAAGGACACATTTAAGGTAGAAACCCTTATGCCATATTGAGGGAAAATATAAAAATTGCATTTGTGTGCAGTTGGTTGAGCGTCCATCTCTTGATTTCAGCTCTGGTCATGATCTCAGGGTTGTGGGATTGAGCCCCATGTTGAACTCTGTACTCAGTGTGGCATCTGCTTGAGATTCTCTCTCTCCCTCTTCCTCCACCCCACCCCCTCCTCTCAAAAAATAAATAAAATCTTTAAAAGAACATTGCAGTTTTGTTTTAAAGCCTCATGCAATTAAGATGGCTCACCGTAATATTCTCTTGCCCCCTCAGAATCTTTGGGCCCTAGGCCCTTAGTTTGATCTTTCATATGTTTATACATACTTTTCTTGGGCAAAGGATTTGAGACATCTCACCAGAATATAAACAATGTAATAATAGAAAAAATATTTTAAAATAACTTACAAAATAAAAAGGAGGCCCAGGGAAAATAGTGAGAACTGAGGAATCAGTGGAGGAAGAGAAGGATATTCAGAGAAGCAAGGATAAAGGGCTCAAACTGGGCCACACACTCGAGTCTGCACTTCCTGGCAGGCCAAGCAAAAAGAATAGGTACAAAGTTGTCCCCATAAGGAAAATTTCCTTCTCGATAAGCATAGCTCTTGTAGACCTTCAGTTGGAAGTAATGTACATGGGGGGTTCTCTATGTGCCTGTGGCCTATGGTTCTTGTGACGTGGGGCTCCTGGGCCCAGCCTTCTGCTTCACGTCAGTTACTGTTTTCTTCCAGGAACAATGAACCGTTCCCAGGACACCGGCCCTCGAGGCATGCCTGAAGACAGAAAACTTTATATTGTGGATTCCATAAATGACTTAAACAAACTAAACCTCTGTCCTGCCGGATCACAGCACCTGTTCCGTATGTGCACCCTCCCAGGCTAGGTGGCTCTTTCTGGCTTCTCTGCTACCTAAAAAGAGCAACTGCTAATCTGGACCTGGTTGTGTGTGGGGGGCGGGGGTGGGGGGTCGGGCAGCAGGGTGCCTTATTAAGAAGAGCTCAGTGCTGGAAGTGCTATCTATTGTTAGGCAATTTTTGTTTTTTTCTCTTAACACTTGACAGACTTAGAGGCTTTCTTGGTTCCTAAGCAAGATTTGGAATCTGTCTTCAAGAGTTCTGAGGTGTTCCTGTGAAGTGTCTCTCCCTGGAAAGGGTTGGAGGCTGCAGGTCTTCCAAGAGGTTTTCTCCTTCCTCTTGGCATCTGTTTCACCTTCTGGAGACCCCAGCCATGTCACCAGGGGGACCCACTTTCCTAGAGAGCTCTGACTTCAGAGTGGATTCCTGGAAAATGCTCCACACGTTCCTCCAGTTTTTAAAAAAGTCATTAGAATTTTGTCGGGCAAAGAAGTCAACTTCATTTTCTACTTAAAAATTACAAATTGCCCCCATTAAAGGGTCGAGAAAGGAGGAGAAACACACAAAAGTCTACTAAATACTAAGTCTGTACTTTGTTCCCTAAATATTGTAAACAAGCTTGATCAGATCATTCTGAGCCTCCATTTTTCCAGGTTAAATTCTGACATTCAAACACGGGCATTAATTTTCCCCTGGCCCATTCCCATTCTAAACTCTGACAATCCCAAATTTATACCAATTATTCCCCTTCTCCATCCTTCCTGAAGTCTTGCTTTTTTTTCCATTTTAATGCGTTCGGTTTTCACCTGCTTTATTGGGTCAGTCTCAATAGACACTGGCGTTTGGGTGTAGGCTTATGCCATCGCTTCGATTAGAAAGCAAAAGTTGTCGTAGGGTGACATAGCCCGGGACACAAGCCCCCCACCCAACTACAAGTAACTCCACATGGGGGACGGACACCCAGGAGGAGAGAATACAGAAAGGAAGTCATTAGTCCTCGTTACCCCAAGTTTCTCTATTTTCTACTGAATTTAACTTGGGTGTCACTAGGCACACAGGCCTTATAAGCTGCGTGCTCTGGCTGATCCAAGCTGCCTTAAAGGCAAGGTTGCAGCCTCAATTTAACTGTAGAACATTTGAAAGAACCTCGTTTCCAGAGCAGGTCTATCCCAAAGACCATTTCTAAGAGACCAAAATCCATCGGAGCCATTTTTCTGTTTAAAGGATGTGGGTTTCACTGATGACTCCTATGGTGCGAGGAGTTTCCTGGGAGATATCCCATTCAGCCTTCGGCTTGGAAGAGGTGGCGCAGGCAGCTGATTTACTCCTAGGTCGTGTTGGGGGAAGGGGTAACAGAGCCTCCGACCCTCTGAAACATATGTTGCCTCTCGCACCCACCGCAAGAAAAGCCCAGGTCCTGCTTCTTCCGTGAACAGCATCTTCAAAGAACTTTCCAAGGAGATTGCTTGTTTTTTAATACCAATGTTGAAGAAGGTAAAAAATTCACAAAGAGCACCAGCTCAGACAATCCTAAAACCTAAGTCACTCTCCAGGGCAATCCCAGGGGAAAACGGGTGTATCCCTTACTCAAACTGCTCAGGTGCGGGGGACCAGCCATCTGCTGAGGAGTTTTTGTTATTGTTTTTGTTTCCTTTCAGCCCTTCAGGAGAAAATCCGGGATGTTGGCACTAACTCAGGAAATGGGAGTCATAGTCTGTTTTTTATGGGGCTGGTAATTGTGCTTATTGTCAGCCTGGCACTGGTTTCCTTTGTGATTTTTCTGATAGGTAAGTACCACCGACATGTTCTCTTTACTCAATGGCTCTTACTTTGTCACTGGTTGTTTAATTTTGTTCTGGGAGGAGTCTGTGCTTTTTGGCACTCACGGCTACACTGAAGGACAGGGCGGTTACCCTGAGCGAGCCCTGAAGAAGGTCTCTGGGAGCCCTCTGGGAGGGTCACGGGGACACAAGCCCACAGTGCCCGAAGTTCACGAACACCTACTAGAACTTCACTCTCTTACTTGGAGTCCCTAGCCGTCAGATGGTCGGTGGCTTATCCTTGCTGATCCTAGGTTTTCCTGGTCCCATGCAGAGAGTCACGTTCAGGCTTCAAACTCCTTTCCAGGTTTTCTCACTTCCCAGGAGTGAGCTGGGAGCACTGAGGGCTGGTGCCGGGTCCCAGAGGCAGTGTTAGGGAGGTGGTGAGGCCACTTCCTTCCTGTTTGACACTGCCTGGGCCATCCAAGCAGCCCTGCCTGCTCTCGGCCTGGGCCTGATCTCTCCCTGTGACCCAGGCTGTCCCACACAGTTCCTCAGCCAAGAGACCCCCTCCAGACTCAGTGCATTGGCAGGAGCAGGGGTGCTGCCTCCTCCCCTCAAGCCCACCAGTCTTCTCTCTCAACTAACCCCAGTGGGCTATCACCTGGGATTTTTTTTCAGCTCCCTCCCAGCCCCAAAAGAAGAGAGAAAGGAACCCCAAGAGGAGGGAGTCATCATTGATACCTTTTCCTCTGGATCCACCACACGGTCATTTCTTCTGTCCTCTCCTACTTTGCAGGCCATGTAGCCTTCAAAAATCTGCATTGAGAAATGGAACCCATGTCTCTGGAATGCCTTTAATTTAAATTCATTCAGGATTAGAGGTAGTGCTGGTGAGGATGGGGGAGACAGGTAGGCAATGGGCGTGACTCTTTGAGAGTTTCCGACCCCTTTTCTTCCCCAAACTCCCTCCTTCTAGCTGAAAGGTTTTTATCCATTCTGTGGGTTGGGGCAGCTGGGGAGGCATGATGTTTAATCGCTCCTCTCTTGCCCAGCCCAGCATTTTTGCACTTAGAAGCTGCAATGGCAACTCTCCTTGAAACAGTGGTGCCCTTGTATCTGACCATCAGTTGGAAGTGGGTTGTTCCTGGACCTTCAGGGCCAGAACGAGCCTATGAATTACTCTTCTGAAATGTTACACCAACCAAAAAGAGTGTCCCAAATATCATTCTGCCATACCCATCTGGGACAGTGACTGAGTTAAACTCCTGTGGCCAAGGTCCACAGCTCCTGAGCGTGCAGACTCTCCCGCCTGACCTCGAAGAGCATGCACTTTATCACCCGTTAGAAACGTGGTGCATTTTATATTTGCTGCTCATGTTTTAGGCAAAGTCATTGAGGGCAAAGTCATATTAAGAAATGGAAAGAAGACATGAATAAAGGATGTTTTTATCGGGCAGTTGCTCTCTGCCAGACACATAAATTCTTTATCTTAAATTTTTACCTCTTAAGATAGTATTTAATATTTCTATTTCAGCCATGCAAGACTAAGGCCCAGAGAGTTTACCTCACCTTGTTCACCCGGATAATCAGAGGCAGGACTGAGATCCAAACCCTCATGGAGCTCCAGAACTCCCCTGCCCTTCATTGCCCATGTTGAAGGAATAAAGGAAGGACTTCCTGTGGTTTTCAGACAAAAGTTAACTTAACCTAAGACTAAAATTGGCATAGGCATCTGTGCTCCTCTTTAACAAGGAAATCTTTTTGCTCTCAGTGGGATTTAGTGCAGATTTGTAGCCTTTCACTGAAGTGAAAGAACCTGTATTCTTTAAAACTGGTCTTTTTACATAAGAGAGAGAAGATGTATGTATGTATGTATGTATGTATGTATGTATGTATGTATTTATTTATATGATAGAGAGGGAACACAAGCAGGGGGAGTGAGAGAGGGAGAAGCTTCCTGTTGACCAGGGAGCCTGACTCAGAGCTGGATCCCAGAGTCCTGGGATTGAGCCCCATGTTGGGCTCTCTGCTCAGCGGGGAGTTTGCTTCTCCCTCTCCTCGAAGTTGTGCTCTCTGTTGTTATCTCTGTGTCTCTCTCTCAAATAAATAAATAAAAATCTTAGGAAAAAAACCCTACAGGGTCTTATGTCTTTGTCATAATCGCTGTCCTAAAAAGGAATAATAGACAGCCCGGGTAGATAACTATGGATGTCTCTGATAGCAGTTTTTATTGGCCAGGCAGTGTATTCCAGAGAATACTGGGTGCACAGGATGTTATTGTTACCTAAAGTAAAAAAGGATCCTACAGTCAAATGCATTTGAGAATTGCTGAGTTAGATAATGTTGTTGGTTTTTTTTTTTTTTTTACTTCCTGTGAGTTTCCAATACACAAGTCAGTATATAATTTTTCTGCAACTTTTTTGTACATGGAACCCTTTTTCTTTTTTGTAATTTAATTTGGAATCAGTGTATCGTGAAACACACTTAAGGCAACATGGCTGCTGGTTTCTTCTCTGTGTGACTAATGTTCTAGGAAGTTCCCAAGAGGGGAAAGTATCTCATGTGTTAGGAATTTACTTCAGTCTCATATTTTCCCCCAGTAGCAAGTGGTATTTCTTCAGCCTCATATTTTCCCCCAGAAGCAAGTGGTATTTCTGCTTCACTGTACAGCAAATATCAGTTAAGATCCTTCCTTTATGTCTTGGACCATAATTCATCCAGCATAATTTTTCAAACATGGAGAAGAAGCAGCTTCTGACCAACAATTTGTCCCAAGCCTGGAAGGGAAAGCTCTAATGTCTAATTTTCCTTCCCACATTAGTTTATCCACTGAGCCTTGTAGCATATTATCATCATTAGTTCCTGAGAGATACCTTGGAAAAAACTTGCCTAAAATGGAAATCAAGAAGCTCAAATGTTAAGTGGATTTTGTGCTGCATTTTCTGGAAATTTTAACTCTGATCAGCAGACCTCAGAGTGTTCGTTCCATAGCTGACTTTATTGCCGGGAGTTCTGTTTATTTTGAAAATATTGTCTCTGCGCTTAGGATGGGCTGAGGGGAATTCTTACATATTCATTATGGGCTGGTAATCCAGAACCAGCAGAGCTATGTCAAAAGAGGCTGAAACCCGGAAAACCTCATTTCCCAATGAGGAGCCAAAAACCTTTTGAGAAGATGTCTCTGAAAAAGACAATGTAACCATCACTTCTTTGACAAGCTCATAATGAGACATGCTGGTAGTTTCCGTTGGTTGCTCTCGGTGACGTTACTCAGCCAAAATCTGTGCAGAGCTTCCAAAGGTAGTCTAGGATGACCCCAATAAATAGTCCACTTGGTAGATAACTTTAGTCTTAAGAAATTTCTCTCCTGGGCTTCTGGGCTGCCTGGGAGGTTGGAGCAGGGGACTTGCCAAGGAGACCTTTCAGCACTCAGCTAAGCACCAACACAAGGCACTAGCGAGTCCTGACGGAACAAGCTGGAAACCAATGTAACACAGTCTGTTTTCTATTTTGAAGTTCAAACTGGAAACAAGATGGACGACGTGTCAAGAAGACTAACAGCTGAGGGAAAGGACATAGATGATCTTAAGAAAATCAACAGCCTGATTGTAAAGCAGCTCAATCAACTGGAGGCCGAACAAAACTAAAGAAATGAATATCTAAAAGCAGCTGCTAACGATGAGCTTTGCACTTCCCCGGCTTGCACAAGGTTATAACTGAGCATGCGCATGTCTGCAGGCAACAGAAGATCTGGTGATCCTACCCCTGGGGCCAACTTTCTGCTACAGGGATGGCAGCAACTCTAAGGCAAAGGGGTATGCTCAAAGCAGGCAGAAAAGGGCTCATTTTATGGTAGGGTCCTTCTGCTTTTTTGCAGTTAAGAGTGGTTGGCATGAAGGAGAACCAGTAGTTAGCAAGAGGATTCGGCTCTGTACCTACACCTTCTCTTACAAGAGGAGCTTTGTCATCAGAATAAGTTCACTGTGCCAGTGAGGTTCATGGCAGCTGAGGCACTTTTATGAATTCCTGTGACAGCCTAATGAATCCAGTGAGTTATTTGTATTCAGGGGAACCAGATGATTGTCTCTTATCAATAAACGGAATTCTGCTCAGGTGATTAAACTCTGACTCTTATTTCCCCAGGGACAGGGAATGGGTGGATTTCAGAGCTAGTTGCCTTCTAGTATTTGCTAGTAGTATTGATATGTGTATGGTAGGGTGGGGGTCAAAAGAGAGAGCCTACATTATTTAACCAATGTTTATTGAGCTCTTTGTGTGAACCATCTATCTACTTTAGAAGAGTTTACATTCAGTTGGGGAACAAGGGAAATGTATGGTTATATATAAATATATAAGCTATGTTGGCTTCCTTTCTCATGAAAAAAATCCTTCAGTGTTCTGCTGATAAATTTTGAAGAAATCTGATAGGTTTGTGGTCTTTACTAAACTACAGTAGGAAATTGTGTATTTGGAATATCTGGAACCTGCCCTGTTTTAGCCCAAAAGGTAAGGTGATAGGAGATATGGTGTGAGCTTAAATAAATATGGTGTGAGCTTAAATAAATAAATATGGTGTGAGCTTAAATAAATAAATATGGTGTGAGCTTAAATAAATAAATAAATGAGCTTAAAAAGCATATGAGTCTTAGAAAATCTTTTATGTAATACAAATATATTGTGCAAGTTTATTGAAGAATGCATTGCAATTCTGTCATTTTGGGCTGATCAAAAACCTGTCATTGACTATTAAACACATACACACATTTACATTTTACAACACTAGTTGATGAAATAAACACAAGACATTTTACTTACCCATTTTTGCACTCAAAACATTTGTCCTGAATACTCACTTAGAATTGACAGATATGATATAGAATATTTTAATAATCTAAAAGTTGTGTTTACTGGAAAATTCTTATTGAACTATTGATGGGTTGTGGCAAAATAATTTATCAGGAAGGAGAGAGATGCAGGGCTTAATCCCAGGATCCAGAGATCATGACCTGAGCCAAAATCAACAGTTGGATGCCCAACTGACTGAGCCACCTAGGAGCCCCTTCTCTTTCTTTTTAAGCAGATTTCTTTTTTTTTTTTTAGAAAAAAAATTTTTTTTAAAGATTTTATTTATTTGACAGAGAGAAACACAGCCAGAGAGGGAACACAAGCAGGGGAAGTGAGAGAGGGAGAAGAAGGCTTCCCGCCCAGCAGGGAGGCCAATGTGGGACTCGATCCCTGGTCTCCGGGATCCTGACCTGAGCTGAAGACAGTCACTTAACCAACTGAGCCACCCAGGTGCCCCTTAAGCAGCTTTCTTGAGCAATCACTGACATATAAAAATTGTATATATCTAAGGTATAGAACTTGATGTTTTGATATAGATATTGTTGAATGAGCACCACAATTAAATTAACATATGCATCACCTCTATAGTTACCATTTGTGTTTGGGGAGATTTGGAGGTGAGAATATTTCAGATCTGTCCTCTTAACACATTTCTGGTATACAGTGCAGTATTGTTACCTGTCATCACCATGCTACATGCAAGCTTCTGAGAATGGATTCATCTTGCATTACCAGAACTTTGTACCCTTTGCCTACACAGCAGTCAACTATGGCCACTGAGACATGGGCTGGGGAACCCAACTTCCTGGTTCGGATCCTGCTGCCACTCTTTACTGAGTTTTGGAAAATTAACTTTGGCAAAACTGGATAATTGTAAAATCTATTTCTTAGTATTGTCAGGAGGCTTAAGAGAGACAATGGAGCACTGAAAACTATCTGAAACAAAGTATTAGTTGTTATTGTAATTATTATTGTTAAATGTAGTAGTATGGCATACCGGCAATGACCCACTGCATTTAAACCTCTGCATTAAGTCTTTGGGACTTAAAGCCAAAATATTTTTTCTGCTGCAGTGTTCAAGACCATAGCATCCTGAACTCATCTGGCCAAGGATGAGAGGGTGAGAGGCTTTGTAACAAAAAATTCACTATGCTCTAAGAGGTGATTAATAAATGTGGGAGGGTTTTATTTTTCTACCAAATAATCTAGTCTGATGAACATCTAGATCCACATTTGCCTACCTGAGATGGAGCCAGGAATCTGTCCAGCACCCCCACAATGAGCTCCACTGTGATTGAAGGATTACACACACCTTCTGCCCCAGGTTCCAGGAGATGCCTTTTTCTTTAAAAGATTTTATTTACTTATTGGAGAGAGAGTGAGAGAGAGAGAAAGCACAAGCGAGGGGAGTGGTGGGCAGAGGGCGAAAGGATGCGGGGCTCGAACCCAGAATCCCAGGACCGGGACCCAAGCCTCGGCAGATGCTTAACCAACTGAGCCACCCAGGCGCCCCAGGCACAGGTTTTCTATTCCACCTTCCTCTAGCCTCTCAGAGTTGGGCCTTGGCAACTGCCTGCAGGTGAGCCTGGCCCCGCCCTTCCCACCGCGCTCTGCTATTGACACCTGGAGGGCATTGGGGCACGCAGCCACCTGGAACTAGGAGGCCCCAGCTTCCCAGCGTAGCGGCTGAACGCCAATTTAGGCGACACACGTTACTTATTTCTCCAGAAAAGATCAAGGCCCTCCGTCTGGGACTGCTGGTGGATGGAGGCCAGTCTCCAAAGCAAAGCTTTTGGGTAAGAACAGAGCGAATCTGAAGGGTTAAAAATACAAAAACAATTGCTTATTTTTACTAGTGACAGCCCGTGGAAAACGGAAGGAAAACGGAAGGGTTTTGGTGCGCATGTCACGTGGAGTAACCGAGGTGTCTTAGAAATACCGCACAAACCATTGTGTTCTAACGCATTTTTATTGCTTAGCAAGATAATTTCAGTGAAAACAAGATTTCTCTGAATCAGGGTGTATAAAATAATTTTATTCCAGCTTCACATAATGACCCGATTTAAATTCAGACGAGGATGAGGGAAAGAGAGATCGTCGGAAAAGACTGGTAATCTATCCCTTTTGTAAATGAGTTTGTGCAGAAGAAGCTGTGAAAGGGAGACCGGGCCATGAGCTATCTTTCCATGGAGTCGGGAAGTGTATTTTTTTTTAAAAGAGGAAAAATGAAATTATTCTTATAGGAATCTGTGTGCCCCCTCATTCCTATTTGGTGAAGATAAAAGCTTCTTAGTCAAAATTTTTATGGGGAAAACATTACAGAAATACCAATCTACTTTTTGTGAGAGTGAAAAGGATTTTTAAAGATGTGATGAAAAAGCAAGTCAGAACAAGCTTTTTGTCTGTAGCGAGTGGGACTGGAGAGTCTCTGCGCCCCCGGTGGTGTGGGCTTGGCTGGGCTTCCCTGAGCCCGCACTGCCGAGGACCCAAGAGGAGCCTAAGATGTGGCCCTCTCTCCAAATGCGCTTCTGATCTATGTCATATGGTATGTTAGTAACGAATTCTTTTCCAGCCTGGGGAGATAGGTGGCACATTGCCTTTGGCTGGGGATGGACTGGGTTTTGATGACCCTAGAGATTTTGTGAGAACAGCTGATCAAACACATCCAGGTCAGCTGCTTATAATGGTAATACCTCCAGCGCCTGATAATAATATGCTGTCTTAATGTCTCACTCGGAGAGACCTTGATATTTAAGATTTTTTTAAGAGAAATTTTGTTCCTCGAACCAAAAGATTTGGTTAACACCCCCATATTTCTTCCTTTTAAATTATGAAGAGCCAGAGAAAACAAGACAGAATCATTTACGCATTGTGTGGCTGAATGCCTGGCCCCATGCTGGTGTCTTTATGTAATTTCTTAAACCACAAGAACCTGTGAGGTTTCTTAAAATGGATTAGGTGATGTGGGACACCTGGGTGGCTCGGTTGGTTCTATGTCTGCCTTTAGCTCAGGGCATGATCTGGAAGTCCTGGGATTGAGTCCCACATGGGGGTCTGTGGTCAGTGGAGAGACTTCTTTTCCCTCTCCCTCTGACCCTCCCGCTTGTGCTCTCTTTCACTCTGCTCTCTTTCTTTCTCTCTCAAATAAATT